>JAIUZE010046192.1:0-92600 GCA_022085475.1 Heliosperma pusillum
GCTGTTATAGATCAGATTTTGAGCTCTTGAGCATGAAATAGAACAAGAACCTACTCTTGCTTCACCCTTACTTGAAACCCAACACATTTCACCTTCAAAGGAGATGAAGAACTGTTCCAACTTATGGTTTAAAGGTTGCTGCAATTTCTTGTTTATGGACAGTTCACACGGACTCAAGTAAGGAACATGACCCTTGTTTGTACAATGAAGGAGGTCTGAGTCTGTGCATGCCTGTTTTTCCTCTTGTGTGGCAGCCTCAAATGTAGAGTTTAATGTTGTCTTAACTTCAAGACATTGGCTTTCCAAGACACTAGAACATGAGCCATTCATTTCATCATAAGCACCCATGACTCTTAGCTCAATGCATTTAGAATTAGGATAACCAATAACCTCCTCTTGGTCTAAGCCCTTCTCTTTCCCAACTGTTTTGGTGGCTTCTAAATTGTCCATTGTAGGTAAGACTTCATGTTTCCTAAGCCTTACTAAGTTGTTTTCCACACACAAAGACAATTCAAGCAATTCACCATATGAATACTTCATTTCTAAGTTAATTTTTTCAGCAATTTCAGATTTCAAGCCATGGTAGAACCTAACTCCCTTTTGGACTGAATTGACTCCTTCATCACACACAAAGTGTAACTCTTCAAACAACCTAGCATATTCATGAACACTCAAGGCACTTTGTTTAAGTTTCTTAAGTTCAGTCCACAATTCATTCAAGATGGAACAAGGAAGATACTTTGACCACATGTGTGAGTTAAGCTTGAACCAAGACTTTATCCTACCTTTCCCTACCATTGTCCTTGAAAGGTTAAGACCATTATACCACAACAAAGAAAAACTCTTGAATGAAGACACAACCAGGTCATGCTTCTTTTCATCAGAAAAACATTTGCTCTCAAAGTAACATTCAACATCAAACAACCAAGAGACGAATGCTCTACTGTTTTCACCATTAAATGTAGGAAGTATTGGTGTTTTACCTTTGCTCCCAAGGGTAGGAGAGGACTTAGAACATTCATGTGGCAGGTGGTACTTCCCTTGGTACAAATCAGGTGGTTTTGGCTCCCTTTGAACACCATGACTGCTGGTTGCTTTTCTTGTATGCACAACACCTTCATGCCCTCTTCTTAGGACTTGTAACTTCTCCATAGCTTCTGCCATAGACTTGAAAATGGACCCATGCTCATGATACCTCATCTTAGGACTTGGAACATGAGGAATAAACTCCATGGCTACTTATTTACTCACCAAAATCAGAATGTAAACTTGTTTTACAAAACAGGTTGTAGAGTTGCTAAAAGCAACACCAAGACTAACACAAGATGGAACTTATGTTAATTCTAGCTCTGATAACCAATTTGCAGCATAATGATAGAGGTCTCTTATGTTTTGAGGGATTCAAACTTGAGACAAACAACCTAAGGAGCTGTTTTAAAATGACAGTAGCAACACATGAAACAATGAATGATTTTTGAACAAACAATGCTATTTTAGGCTATTTTTTTGTGATGATTTTCAACAAGGAATAAACCCGAGATAATGTATGAATTTCAAACTGAAATTCAAGAGCAAATGAAGACACAAGGGGGATATAATTATCAACTAAATTCCACAGCTCAACACAGTAAATTAGCTAACAATTTGGATAGGCCAATTCTCATTCACCACAGCCAAGCACAGGTGGATGAAACTTGAACCAAACAGCAAGGAAAACAACCCACAGTCTAAGCACAGGGATGCTCAACCTTACCCACAGACTTTGATCAATACTCACAGCCTAGCACAGGGTATTATCAGGCCTGACTCTCAACTACAGACTAAGCACAAGTTGAAAAGATTTAAATTTGAGAGAAAACTCATCTTTTTTCATTCAACATAATCTGATTTCATTAGGTTACAAAGCAAGGCTTATATAGGCCAAGAGATACACATCTAAGGGTCTCAAATGCATCATCTAATGTACAATAAAGTCGTGGCCTTGGCCTTACACAAATCAGAAAAAACAAACTAAGGACAAAAGCATAATGCATAAAGCATAAAACAGGCTGCTCCTCTTTGTCTTCTTGTAGAAGGTCAATTAAGATGTGTAAGACCTTGGAGCTTGAGCTTGGCAGCTACCATCCTCAAGTACACAATGTTAAGATGCCTTTCAAGTCGTGCCATTCTCTTGCCTAGCCAAAAATAGCTTTCAAAACAGCCGTGGTTCATGGTTGTGCAGAATTGGTTCCACCTGGACCCATTTGTTTGGACTTAGCTAAACCTGCCTTTTTATTGTGAATTAGCAAAAACTCTCCTAGACTTTTGTTTTCCTAAGACCATAAGGTAAGAGTATTAGGCCTTGGAATAACTTAATTCACATTAGGAGTTGTCTTGGATGAAGCTCTTTGATGTTGGACCTGAACCGGGTGAGATATGACATGGACCCTTCTGATTGTATTTTGTAACACTCATAACTCCCTGCTCAGGATAAATTTGAAGACCCATGATAGCTCATTGGAAAGATATAGATGTTAGCTTTCATGTCACAAAGAATCAGACCCAAATTATATCTGGAACTTTAGATATTGAGGATGGTGTACAAACAGGTCACTGATAGCATTTGCTGTAATAGTTCAGCATTCAGGAGCATCTTGCAGAGCCTGTAGTTTCCAGCACAGATAGAATTAGGAGTCTCATGAGTAGCCAAATTGAAGCTTGATGAGTTAGCTTCCTCCTCCAGTTGGAATAATGCAAAAACAGTTCCTAGAACTTCAGTTATAAGCCTTTGAGTGACAACAGGTCAATTCTGAATATCCTGCAGTTTTCCTGTACATCAGCATGAACTTCACAAAATCATATCTCCTTCATATGGTCGATTAAAAATTCTCATGATGACTCAAATGAAAGCTAATGAAGTTAGCTTTCATATCCAAAAGGAATCAACCAAAACTATCCAGCCAATGTGGAGTTATACAGCCTTGAGTGTTGACAAGTCATTTTGTCAGAAAACGAGATGCACCATGTATGCCAGTCTTTGAAGGTTTGCTGTGCAAAATCTACTCGATGAAACTTGATGATTCAAATTCCATATGAAAGAGGACGCTTTCAAGAATCCAAAAATATAAAGAACTCAAATTTCCACCATGTATAACTCAAGATATGGGTTATTGAAGTTGACCCAATTCTGATGATATTCTGGGATCAGTTCAGGTCTCATGAAGTTGAATGCTAAGCTTGTTTTCCCCAAACTTGGCTCATTTTGCTCTTGGATTGCATCCAATTGTCTCATGGCTTTAGAAAGTCCCATGGGATGTTCCTTTGGCCTGTAAAATGAAAACCCTTACCCCTAGCTCCTGCTAATTAGTGATGTGGTTGTGGTTTCCCCATTGTGTGTTTGTGCGTATAGCTTGGTGGAAAAAGCATTTTTGCTATAGTTCTTGGATTTCAAGATATGATCTTATCTTATGGTATCGGAGACTCGTTTGAAATAGTAAGGTTTCGGTAAGTTGAACCATATTACTTGAGGATTATAGATATGAGCGAGATTCGATGATGTGAGCTATGATGGAAATACCTTGGGACGTTAATGATGATGTTTGACTGGATGTTGTACTTTGTTAATAATGAACTCGTGGGCTATATGAGTTGAAAATGACCGAGTTTAAGGGAGTATTTGTTAGTCCTTCGGTTAAAGAAACCTTTGAGGTTGTGTTGAATATTTGAGCTAAAGGAATGTTACTATGCTTGAGTTGCAATTCCGCATTTGGGAATCCGTGTGATATGAAAGGATGGATGAATTGGGTTGTAGTCAATTTGTCGAATTCAGGTGTACCTTACTTTGATGATAATACGTGGCGATGGTCCCTTGTAAGAGACCTTTGTAGAGGAATAATTAAGATGTTTTAGTATCGCCCTGAGTTTGAAAGAGAAATTTTGTGGATTAAACTTAAACCTTTACTCGTGCCTTTGTCCCTATTCATCTCCATTCTTGAATGTTTTTGTCAAGATTGATCTTTAAGAAATCGCATGCTCGTATCTGTTTTCTTACTCGGATATATTCATACCTCTACTATCTGCTTTGTCTCTTCCTTGACTTTGTTATTTTCAGCGTTCCTCTCTTGTAATCTCGTGCCTTATTTATTCCCGTGTTCTCCTTTAGATTCCTTATCGTTTTCTATCTCGTTGCTCCTTCATCTTTTCTCTAGTGGATTGGATATTCCGTTTGTAAAGCTAAGAGAATAAGTGTAATATATTTTGGGATTCTTTAGCTAGAATATGTGTCCTTGGATTGAGCAAATTTCATGTTATAATTCATCATGGGAAATAGGACTTAAGCTCTAGGATGAATCCTAATAGTGATATTGTATCCTCTCTTAATGGTTTTAGATTTGGAGCTTGGTACTCTAGTGTTATTTTGAGAATTTAGTTAATCATGATAATAGTTCGTTGTTGTTGGGTACTATAACGGTTGCTTGGTATGTCATTTGGGAATTAGATGTCTCTAATTGGTGGATTCTAAAAGAGACTTTGCTTTAGGGAAATTGAGCCGGTACCAAAAGTTTGAGGAGTATTGTCATAAATGAAAATCGAATCATTTTGAGTTTTAGATGAATTAGATGATTTGAATGGTTGTCTGATTGCCAAGTGATTGGCCATTTGTGGTTTGGAATTAGTAATTCTCGTTTATTCTTAAGGAATCATAGTTCGAGATTGAGAAATGTTCGTTGCAAGCTTTGGATAGTGAATGCTCGGTTGTTGTGGATTATAGAGTTAGAATAGTGAACCCATTTACCTTGAGGATTAGTAACCACCATAGTTTGCTAATGTGACTATTTATATTTGAGGCTTCGAGCGTAGTAATGATCGAATTAAGGATGTTAGGGCGTATTAAAGAATTCTTATAAGCGATAATGGATTGTGGATTTTCCCTTGTCGTGATACTTTGGATGAGACTAGTTGGATCTTAGATAATTATGTTTGGTTGCGTGGTTTGTGTTTTGATATTTTTTCGAGGAGTAGAAAGTTCGGATTGTAAATTTAGGATAATGAATTTTGAAGTAATTGGATTAAAGGATTTTCCTGTAAGTCCTTTAACCTTTGTTTGTTTGTTAGCGCTGCCATGTTTCCATAGATAAATATTTTGTTGGTAGTTTCTAGTAAGAGTTTTGATGAAACTAAGAAGATTAGAGTGCGTAATAAATCTTTCATGTGGATTGTTAGTTGTGGAGTCTACCGTGCCGATGGACCTTAGTAGATTCTAATTGGATTCGAACAATTGAGATTTGTTACTCGAAGTTTCATGATTATGGAATATTTTTGTAGGATTTCTGATGATTGAAAATGATGAGTTGCAAATTGGGTAAATTGCATTCTCTTGAGGATTTGGTTTATTAGTAGAGTTAGTGATGTCGAATTCTTGTAGATCTTCGTGCCGACTTCATCGTGATTCTTTCTATCCCTAATAGTTCAATTTGTTTCGTTATTGCGTGTTTTGTATCTATTTTGTTACCTTGAATTGTGTGTGAGATGTGCGAGCCGCTCTATGTGCGTGTAATGTCCTGTTATTTTATTTTATCATTGATGAAACCTTCAAATTTCCATATTGTATTTCTAATTTAACATTTCAAAGAAGTCTAAAGATGGATTGTGTACCCTCTTTTTGGAGAAAATAGATTTCTTTTGCTTTTATATTTGGATTTTGCTTTTGGTTGGATGTTTGCACTTGTTATTGGAGACGTCTGGTGACTAGTTCTGCACTAACTAACGTTTATTTTGAATTTCGATTTCACTATTTCGACAATGATTTGATTTGGATAACTAGAGTACTCGTTCGCGACGGGCACTCTTGTGATTCGTAAATAAAGTTTCGCACTTATAAAAATTTCCTTAAACCGTTTCGAGAAGAACATCTTTTCATAAATGTTTCCCTTATAAAAGTTTTGGTATTAATTTTGAAAAACCGATTCTTGTCCTTAATACTTTTGTTTTCTACTCTCAAGTTTCGAGGACGAAACTTTTTAAAAGGTGGGGTGATTGTAACACCCGCAAATGTACCCTATTTTTATAGTGAAAATATTTTAAGGATACTTTTCAGCGAAATTAAGTTTTAATTTAGAATTTTATTTTTCCGAGTCGAATTTATAATTTCCGAGTTCGTATTTGGAATTTCCCCGAGTTTTCAAGTAAAATCCGTCTTAAGCCGTCTTTGACTTTCGTTGACTTTTTTCCCTCATATACTCCCTCATAAACCCTAACTCCCTCACACAAACACAACACAACTCAACTCTTCCTTCTTCTCTAAGAAAACCCCATAAAACCTTGCCTCCATTTTTGATCCGTCTTAGATTCGTCGCTACTTTTTCGTTCTTTGCTCAAATTCTCGTAAGTTCGTCTTATTCTTCCCCTCTTAGCTTCCTCTATCCGTATTGGTAATAAAATTACCGTCTTTCTCGCTTTTTAAATTATCCGTCTTTCTCAAGGTGAATGATATTCAGCTTTTATTATCTAATTGTATGTAGGTGGAGACTAGGAAGGTTTAGAAATCGATTAAAGACGCGAAAAGGTAACGGTGAAGGGTTACTCGATATCATTTACGTGTTTTATGTGTTTTCTAGGCTAGTAATCGTATTTAGATTATGGTTGGTATGCTTAGGACTTGTGTTGTTGTTAATGGATGTTGTTAGTTGTTAATTGATATGAGAATTGATGGTTTGTGATGATAAATGAGGATTTTTGTGTTGGTAACTTGTTGATATTTGATCGTTCCTGAATCCTGTGTAGGACGCAGGCTGCGTCGTGGTGACGCAGGCAGCGTCACTCGCTGCCGACAATAATTTTCCTGCACTGACCCCTTTTCGTAAAATGATCATATCTCCTTCGTTACTTTCTTGTTTTGGTCTTGTGACATCTCGTTACAACCGTAAGAGGATAAGCTATCACCTCCATTTGGAATTTCTTCATTGGAATGTCTAGAACTCTAGTTATGACCGTTTGAAGTGGACCCTTGTTTTCGTTGGTTTCCAAACAACGTTGTTTTGGAGAGGTGATCAATGTTTTTATTCATTATGCTTCATAAACTTGTTCTAATGCTTAGGTATCATGTATTGACTCATGTTTATCATATTTAAACTTATATGATTCCCTATTCTCATGTTTTGTGACGGTTTTTGGTATGTCCCACTTTGAGTCGGGTTTTACAACTGTTACGGTTTGAGCACTATTTTGGTATGTGCTTTGTACTCTCATTCCCTTGGCTACCTCCACGTTCGTAAGGCTGGAATGTCGGAACGAGGGGTATCCTACTACTTAATTGCATGTGTTAGTGGGCATACGACGACGCTGTTGGGAGCTGAACGCTATTGCGTTGATCGACCCGGCCGTCAAATGTTGTGTACTTGCGAGGTGGTGTTATTTGCATGTAGCGTACCGCTTGTTATGAGGCTTGTGCTCTTTTCCGCCTCTTTCGTGAATTGATCTACCGAATTTGGGGTACTCGGCGTCTATTTGATTGACCGAGTCTTGGATGCGAAACGTTATCGCATGTCGAATCGGAAAATGTGATTCCGAGAATCTGGCCAGGTTTAGATTAGGAGCCGTTTTATTATCGTTCCTACCAGGAGGAAATTAGTCTACATATACGAAATGGATTGAATCGTGTATGCGTTCAGGGAATGTTTTTCTCCCGTGGATGCCTGTTAATCATACTTGCCATGTACACGGTGCTAGTGTGTTTCATTTACCGTGAGAGAGGTCGTCATTGTATTGTTATGTGTGGATGCGTGATTACATGATTGATTATTCATGGTCATTGCATGACTTGGCATGGTTTGTTTGTCGAGTCTCAATCTTATCAAACTTAAACCGCTAACGGTGAGATGCAAGCCCTAGTGAGCGTATTCGGTTGCCTAAGAGTGTTTTCCCCGAGTCTTTGTATCACATGATGGATTCGGATTTGTATTCCTATCTTATTATTGAATTGCCTATCTATCCTTATCGTATCTCACATGTATATCTATATATGCATGCTTCTACTTTGGTATTTCCTTCTATGTACGTTTGATGTGATATGGCTGGGAGAACCCGGAGTTACTCCCCACTGACTGTGGCGTTCATCTTTTTCATGGATGAACAGGTTGCTTGATTGGATGGCATTTTGCTTGATATTTTGGGTTAGGGTGTGAGCTAGCGGGCGTTGTCCCTGGATGAAACACCTCTAGACGTTCTTTAGCTAGATGCTAATAACTTTTTCTTTTGTTAACACTTTGAGAGACTACGTCTCTTGTGGTATTTTTATTTGGTCTGTAATATTTGACACTCCTCGTATTTTCTATTGGCATGTAAAAAGTTTTTAAAACACCGTAGTTTCGCTAATTAAATCACATGCTTGTATGTTTTATTTCCGCATTCGCGAGGGTTGTCACAATATCAAGACAAATTAACCAAATTTATCTAGACAAAGCACTAATTAAACAAACACTTGTTAAGATGGTTAGTCTCAACAACAATTCATTCAACAATGGAATTTAAACATGAGAAAATGGAATTAAATAGAGAAGAAGAGGTTCAAAAGGCCTTACAATGCTAAAAGGAGAGAACTTATTTCAATTACACTAAGCAATGGAAAATTAGCTACCCATAATCCAAATATTACAACCCATTATGAAGATCAACCAAATTACAAAGCCAAAAAGGAAGAACAAAACTTGAGAGAATTCTAATGTAATTGTTGTGGAATGTTGTATTCAATGTTGTGTGCTTCTCTCTCTACAATTTGGCTCTTTTATACCCTTGGCTCCGGAAACCTAGGGCCTTGAGAAATGGGCCTCAAAATGACAAGACGGAGAAGGAAGGAACGCATGCCTGAGACCAGGACGCTGGCAGCGCCCACGGACGCTGGCAACGTTCCCTGGCGCTGGCAGCGTTTCACGCTGCCAGTTCTTCCCCTTGGTTGAGCGCCTTGACTTTTGTTGACCCTTTGGATTTTAGTCCCGCCTTGACTTCCATTAACCCTTTGGACTTGGTCTTCTTACATTGATGATTTGTTTGTAGCCCACTCCAATTGTCGGGTTTTTGGGTCTCGGGTCTCGGGTTTGACTTTGACTTTTATTGACTTCCGGGTTTGACTCTAAAAGTTGACTAAAAATACTAAATAACAACATAATTACAATGATCGACTAAGGTTAGCATAAAACGATGCTAAGGACCCGTAAAAAGTATAATAAACGAACCTAATAAATACTACTAGACACAACACATTTTGGTGTTGTCACCGCATTAGTGGCCCTTGGGCCGGGTTCATTGGGAGGGGTTTAAGTCAAGTAGCGTAAGACGTTATCGGATAACGCCACGCTCTTAATCGTTTGCTCCCACTCGACGAAATTAGATCCATCGTCTTTTAAGATGCAATTGTCCATTACGGAACTTAGCCTTGAGTCTTTGCCAAGTTGAACGGTATTGTTGTTATTGTTTGCCATTTGCGAATTGAATTACTAATAAAAATTAGGAAATATTAACATTCAATGTTTTAAACAATTTTTACTTGTAAAAACAATTTTTAAACAAGTCACTCATATAATGACCCCTCACGAAATTATATAAGCGATTCCGAGACCCGCTTTTTAGATAAAAATGAACATGTTATGCCACCCTTATGTAATAAACGGTAAGTCAACACTTTGACTAATTATACTCCTAGAATTCTCGGTCGACGGATTTCATCTAAACCCGTCTCTTAGTCTCGAGATAACGCTTATCCCGTTAAGACCAACCCAATTTAGGCATGTGATCGCATAACCCTACTTACCCGAGGTGAAAAGGTCCACGTTGTGGTTGTCCTAATGAACACGAGATTCATAGGTGCTTTAATTGGTAAGGCTAAATCTCAATTCATTTTAAGTTGTGTGAGAGGTCTTGCCAATTTAGTTATTAATTCCCTACAAGTGAACTAACTCGACGAATTTTAAATAACGTTGAATTGACAATCGAGAAATAAAAATGCATGTTGGCGATTTTGACATGAGCGGAAAACATAAACAAGCAATTAACAATTAATAAATCCTAGTATGGCCACCTAGCTAATCTTATTAACTAGATGATTACAAAATCGGAAATCAACTCCTTTGTCCCTTGCCTCTTCATGGAATATGCTCTAAAATGGCACCGTCTTTTGGAACACCGACTTCGGGAATCTCCGTCTTCATAATAAATAATTACAAATATACAAATGAATACATAGCAAATTCCTATTATACATTTGTTCTATAAAATGAAATTAATAATTATTACAAACCGGCGATACGAGATCACAATAAATTACAACCGAATCGGTATTCCCTTACATTACGGGTAATACCGATTAAAAAATAATCTAGGTCATACTAGGTACAAATTGCATTAAAATAAATAAATGATATTCATTCATTCAACATAAACAACATAAATAAAATCCTATAAAAATCATGCCAAATCGCCCTTAACAATTGCCATGCTCATTCTAACTCGATTTTATGGCAAAAACATGTAGGATAACACATATATGGAGAAAGTTTGATTGGAGAAATTCATTAACAAGTCTAAAATAATCAACAAATACTAAAGATTCAAATATTCAAATATGGAGAAACTAACTTAATGTAATTTTCCCAAGTTCCCAACAATTAGCAAAGTAAAGACTCTTCCTTTCTTCTCTTCTCTAGTTATCTAATACAAGTTTCTAAGAAATTAGCCAACAAGGATTAAACCAACCAAGATTGACCCTTTACAACCCAATTTACACCCATTAAAACATGAGCCCAAATCAAAGATGCAAGCTTTAAGAACAAAACCAAAGAAACAAGCTAGAATCATGTAATAAAACATTAAACCATGTTCTAATCACACAATAAACCAAATTCCATTCAAAAGATTCCAACTTTAAACCAAAGTTACAATCTTTCAAGGTTGCTTCCACAATATCAAGACAAATTAACCAAATTTATCTAGACAAAGTACTAATTAAACAAACCCTTGTTAAGATGGTTAGTCTCAACAACAATTCATTCAACAATGGAATTTAAACATGAGAAAAAGGAATTAAATAGAGAAGAAGAGGTTCAAAAGGCCTTACAATGCTAAAAGGAGAGAACTTGTTGCAATTACACTAAGAAATGGAAGATTAGCTACCCATAATTCAAGAATTACAACCCAAAATAATGAAGTTCAACCAAATTACGAGCCAAAATGAAGAACCAAAATGAGAGAATTCTAATGTGTAATGTTATGGAAATTATGGAATCAATGGAATGTAGGGAATTCTCCTCTCTCTCTCTAAAATCTGGCTCTTATATGCCCTTGGTCCGGAAACCTAGGGCCTTCGAGAAATGGGCCTCAAAATGACAAGACGGAGAATGAAGGAACACCTGTCTCCGGCCAGGACGCTGGCAGCGTCGTGGGACGCCGGCAGCGTTCAGGCCCGCTGGCAGCGTTTTATGCTGCAGTTTTTACTCTTGGTTGCTCGCCTTGACTTTCGTGGACCCCTTTGAATGCTAGTCTCGCCTTGACTTCCATTGACCCTTTGGACTTGCTTTTCATGCATTGATAATTTGCTCCTAGCCCAGTCCAATTGTCGGGTTTGGTCTCGGGTCTCGGGTCTCGGGTTTGACTTTGACTTTTGTTGACTTTCGGGCTTGACTCTAAAATTTGACTTAAAAATACTAAATAATCAACATAATTACAAGGACTAAGGTTAACATAAAACGATGCTAACGACCGGTAAAAAGTATATTAAACGGACCTAATAAATACTACTAAACACGACACATTTTGGTGTTGTCAAATACCCCCACACTTGGACTTTTACTCGTCCCGAGTAAAACTCGAGATTAGCAAGACAAACACGAGTCCAAACATAGCATGTGAAGGTAATGACCTCTCTTCCCTCACCACTACCTTCTTATATCTCCCTCAAAACACAACCACCTATTAAAAGAAAATGACTCAAAGTTGTTGTGACACACTCTTCCCTTACCACTTCCTATTTATAACTCCCTCAATAGAAGACTCGACACACCACCAACTCTGACTCATCCACACATCCTCCCTCCTTATACTCCGAGATGGTAATGGTCACTCTCACCTTATCCGAAGGTAGAAGCAAAGTGACCGACAAGAACTCCTATCAATCTCACAACTGCTTATATCGCCCCCTTATCACTCCACCAATGTAAATCATGGTCACTTGGTTGGCCCCAAACTACACAAATTGCACAACCAAGCAACACACAAGAGAAATCCACCTATTTGGAATCAATATTGTGTGACTCAAAGAATAATAAAAAGAAATCCTAAGCTAGCCTCCTTCCAAATTCCGCCTTATTTCTCCCTTCCTTTCCCTCCAAAAATCCTCTTCATCGGAAGTATTTTGCTCAAATTTTTTTTTTCTTTTTCCATTTTTTTACTTTGAAAATCCCTCATTTTGCCTAAGGTGACCTTTCGGGTTTTCACCTTAGCTTTTCCTTTCCTCTCATTGGTGGCTCACAACTCGATTTTTCATTTTCCCCGGAATGCCCTTTCGGGTTTTCATTCCGTCCTCGGCCACCTTCCCAATTTTTGCCTAGGTGCCCAACCTTGTGGGTTTTCACCTAGCCGGGATTTTCAATTTTTTTTCTCTTTTTTCCATTTTTTTTTTCAAAACAAAACAAAATGCATCAAAACAAAACAAATATATACAATCCTCTCCCCCACACTTAGATTATACAATGTCCTCATTGTAGGGGAAATGGTGGGATGCTTCATCAATTTTTAAAAGGAGAAGAACCCGAGGCACCTCCTCGGTTTCTCCTCCGCTATTGGTGGATTGAGCCTCCTTTGGGGTTGTCGGACCGGTTTGGCTTCCACTTCAAGTCTTATCTTGTGCATGCGAGGCACCGAGCTTATTCCCTTGAGGTCCGCTATGCTCCACCCAAATGTATCTCTATGTTTTTGAAGCAATGCTACCAATTTGCTCTCTTGTTCCTCGTTGAGCGTGCTTGAGATGATAAGAGGTAGGGTGTGCTTGTCCCCTTAGAAGATGTACTTTAGATGACTTGGAAGAGTCTTCAACTCGACCTTCGGGGGCTTAACAATTGAAGGAAGGGGCTTGTGGAGGGGTATGCTCAAAGCAAAGAGCTCGGATTGATTCTCCAGACCAAAACTCTGCCAGCGCTGGGGGACGCTGGCAGCGTCTTGGGACGTCAGCGGTGTTGTGTGGCGCTGCCAGCGTTTTCCCCTGACTTCCCCTGTTTTCAGCACCTCGATGATGTTGAGTTCTTTATAAGTGTCTAGTGGCTCTTCTTTCTCCAAGTCCTTGAGATGTTCCTGCACATCAACCGACAACAAAAACCGCAAACCCTCTTCTTCCACATTGTTAGTTAGGGCCATCTCAAGTGGGTCCCTATCACATAACTCGTACATTTGATGTACCAAAGGCTCGAAAATATCCAGGAAAAAACAAGATTGAACATCACTAGGGTGTCTCATAGAATCATAGATATTATAGGTCAATCTCTTTCCCTCGAATTCCATTGTCAAACATCCGCTTGACACATCAATCTTGGTCTTAGAGGTTTTCATGAATGGCCTACCGAGGAGAAGGAGAGTTGCACTTGAACTAGACTCCATGTCTAAATCATAGAAGTTCGCCGGGAAGACAAGGTTATCTACCTGTACTAGTACATCCTCTATCAAGCCTTTGAGATAGACACTAGACCTATCGGCTAATTGAATAACCACCCCGGTCTTAGACAAAGATCCTAAGCCTAGGGTCCCATAGATGGATATGGGCATGACGTTGATAGAGGCTCCAAGGTCTAACATGGAACGTTTTAAACTTTGCCCTCCAATGGTGTAAGGGATGGTGAACATGCCCGGGTCGCCACATTTCTTTGGTAAGTTTTGCTGTAAAATTGCCGAAACATGTTCACTCACCCTAACCCTATGGGTTCCTTTCTTAGGCTTTCTCTTAGGTGTACACAGTTCTTTCAACAATTTTGCATACCTAGGGACACTATTTAACAACTTAAAAAGAGGAATGTTTACCTCACACTTCCGGAAAGTTTCATACAAGTCGTTCTCCTTGTCATACTTCCTTGTGCTTATCAAAGCACTAGGAAATGGGGCTTCCAGTATGTATTCCTCTACCACATCATCACCAAGAATGTCTTTACCCATCTTTGAAATGTCTCCCTTTGGGTCCTTGCTTGTGGATGTCCCTTCCCCATTCCATGATAGCTCTCCATGACCAATTACTAATTCTCCTTGGTCTTCAATTTCCAAGGTCCCCATCTCAAGGTTCTTCATCTTCTTCTTGCCTTTTCCAAGGGGGAGTACCTCCAACTCCTTGCCTCCCCTTAAGGTCATGGCACATAGCATTCTCCCTAGGTGGTGGGATGGTTTGAGATGGGAATCTTGTGGAGCTTGAGGCTTGAGATTTTGACATATTGGAGGCTATTTGGGATAGTTGAGTTTACAAGTTGCTTACCCTAAGGTTTTTTGCCTCCATATCCTTCCTTGTCTCTTCTCTATCTCTCATTGCCTCCTCTTTATCTCTCCTTGCCTCCTCCCTATCTTTCTCTTGATTGGCAAGGAGTGTTTGCAAAATATCACTCAAGTTCCCTTGAGAAGAAGAATTCCCTTGAATGGGGCCTTGGTTAGATTGTCTTTGAGCATTGTTTTGAGATTGAGAGTTGCTTGGGAAATTTGAATTGTCGGCCCTTTGATTGTTGTAAATTCTTTGTGGCTTTTGTTGGAAATTGGAGTTCCAGTTTTGGGTGGGATTTTGGGCTCTCAAATGATTGAATTGACCGTTTTCAAAGCTTTTCGACTTATCCCCTCCCCATCCCAAAAGGTTGCGGTTCCCCGCTTGGTTGTACACTCCCCTTCCACTTGGGTTCCTTGAATTGTAATTTCCATACCCCATAGCATTAAAACTTTCCATAGTTGCTCCTTGTTCAATCATGATGTAGCATGTGTTGGTGGCATGGTCGGCCCCACAATATGAGCATTCGATTGGTTTGGGGTGTTGAGAGAATGAGTTACCTTTGTCAACAACCAAGTTTGACATCATACTTTTAAGTTCACCCATTTATTGCATGATCATTTGGTTTTGAGATGCATAAGGATTTTCCATGGAGGATACATTCCTAGAGCTCCCTCCGCTTTCACTCTTTCTTCCATAGCTTCTTGTGTTCATAGCCAATTTTTCGATAATATTGTTGGCCTCGGCCACATTAAGGGTGTCAATTCCACCTCCGGTGGCGGCAATGATCATTCTTTGGTCATTTTGGCACAACCCCTCATTGAAAGCCGTTAACAAATTATCTCCCGACATGCCATGGTATGGGCATCTTGCCACAAGACTCTTGAAACGCTCCCAATAATCATAAAGGGTCTCTCCCATTTCTTGCTCAATAGTAGTGATAAGTTTCTTGGAGTGATTGTGTCTTGAATCCTGATAATACTTTTTAAGAAACCTTTTCTTCAAGCCCACCCACGTGGTAACGGAGTGAGCCGGGAGGCAAAAGAGCCATTCTTTTGCGGCATCTTGAAGAGAAAAAGGAAATGCCCTTAACTTGAACTGATCCTCGGTCACCCCTTGGGGAATAGCACCTTGGCAAATCATATGAAACTCGGCCAAATGTCTATTAGGGTCGTTCCCCACCATGCCATGGAATTTATGTAAGTTGTGGACGAAGAAACCTTTGAGCTCAAATTTCACATCCCCCATGGGAGGATATGCAATACAAAGGGGTTGCTCCTCATAATTCGTTGCCCGAATCTCACCGGTTGTTCTTGAAAAATATTAATTGACAAATTCCTCTTCACTAGGTTCCCTCCAAAAAGGTCTCTTATAAAAGGGATTTGAAAATAACCAATTTGATATGCTACTTGAAGATGGATCAATATCTTGGTCACCAATTCCCTCTTGTGACCTAGGCATAAACTCTAAAACAACTCAACAACACAAATTAGTAACTTCAACACTAAGGTAGTAAATGGTAAGAATAGGGTCGAACCCAAGAGAAGGCGGGATTAACTAAATTAACTAATCTAGACTCTTGCTAAAACCAATTAACAAAACTAATTACTAACTAATTACTCTAATCACTAATTAAGACACTAATTAAGACACAAACTTAAATTAATTACAAACTATGATATTAACAATGGCAAAAACATGTAGGATAACACATATGGAAAAAGTTTGATTGGAGAAATTCATTAAAAAGTCTAAAATAACCAACAAATACTAAAGACTCAAATATTCAAATATGGATAAACTAACTTAGTGTAATTTTCCCAAGTTCCCAACAATTAGCAAAGTAAAGACTCTTCCTTTCCTCTCTTCTCTAGTTATCTAATAAAAGTTTCTAATAAATTAGCCAACAAGGATTAAACCAACCAAGATTGACCCTTTACAACCCAATTTACACCCATTAAAACATGAGCCCAAATCAAAGATGCAAGCTTTAAGAACAAAACCAAATAAACAAGCTAGAATCATGTAATAAAACATTAAACCATGTTCTAATCACACAATAAACCAAATTCCACTAAAAATATTCCAACTTTTAAACCAAAGTTGCAATCTTTCAAGGTTGCTTCAACAATATCAAGACAAATTAACCAAACTTATCTAAACAAAGCATTAATTAAACAAACAATTGCTAAGATGGTTAGTTTCAACAATAATTCATTCAACAATGGAAAATAAACATGAGAAAATGATATTTACTAAAGAGAAAGAGGTTCAAGAGTCTTACAATGCTAAAAGATGAAAACTTGTTCCAATTACACTAAGAAATGGAAGATTAGCTACCCATAATTCAAGAATTACAACCCAAAATAATGAAGTTCAACCAAATTACGAGCCAAAATGAAGAACCAAAATGAGAGAATTCTAAGGTGTAATGTTATGGAAATTATGGAATAAATGGAATGTAGGGAATTCTTCTCCCTCTCTCTAAAATCTGGCTCTTATATACCCTTGGTCCGGAAAGCTAGGGCCTTCGAGAAATGGGCCTCAAAATGACAAGACGGAGAATGAAGGAACACCTGTCTCAGGCCAGGACGCTGGCACCAGTTTTTACTCTTGGTTGCTGCACTTGACTTTCGTTGACCCCTTTGAATGCTAGTCTCGCCTTGACTTCCATTTACCCTTTGGACTTGCTTTTCAAGCATTGATAATTTGCTCCTAGCCCACTCCAATTGTCGGGTTTGGTCTTGGGTCTCGGGTTTGACTTTGACTTTTGTTGACTTCCGGCTTGACTCTAAAATTTGACTTAAAAATACTAAATAATCAACATAATTACAAGGACTAAGGTTAGCATAAAACGATGCTAACGACCCGTAAAAAGTATATTAAACGGACCTAATAAATACTACTAAACACGACACATTTTGGTGTTGTCACTAGCTATGATACCACACGAAAGTCTATAGACCCTAATTAGACTCCTATAATTAGTTACTAAATAACATTTTAATTTAGTGTTTAATGATCTATGTAACATGCATGCAAATATAATGACATTATAAAGAGAAATAGAAATTTCCTCACATTGATATGAAAATAGTATGGGCATAATAAGAACTCCTTCTTATTGTTCTTGAGCTATGAAATGGATGATCCTCCGAGAATCTTCAAACTAGAAGACCTCCTTTAAGTTGCACCCAAGATAACCCAAATAATCTTATCTTATTACTAACTAGATAATAAGTAAGAAAATAAAACTACTAATATTAGTATATTACTACACTAGTAATACTTGAGAAATATTAGTATATATGAGAGTTTTAGAGAGATGTGAGGTTTCAGAGAGATGGATAAACAAGCAAGAATGAATTAGACCAAAAAATGAACAACCATAGTGCTCTTTTATAAACACTATGGCCGGTCCATGTAGGCCTCATGAGACCATTTAATTTGCTTATTTTAATCTCATGCAATATGGTAGAGTGTAGGATTGTTTATGATCATGTTCATGTCATAATATGTCATAATCAGTATGTTGTAGTGTGATAAAAGAAATGAACAATCATCATTGTGTATCACTACTAGAATCCAGCCTCCACTTAGGTAATGTGGTCCATTTTGATTTTTGATATTTTTCCCACAAATACTTATAATCATTTGCTTAATTATCTAGTATAATTAAGTGTTAATTTGATCATATAAAAATTATATGACTCAAATTAATAATCAATATACACTTAACTTTTAAGTGATATTTTACCATAATATTAATATATAATGGGTGCCACAATGTCCAGTTAATTTATTTTAAACTCTTTGTAAACATAATTAACTAATCACCTCTACCTCAAAATATATGTATAACCTCAACTAATTTAATGAATTAACAATTAATCACTAAATTAAATCTTATTTAATTGTATTAAAATAAAACGTAAAATTTATTCAGTCAGTTATCGTATAATCAATATATATATATATATATATATAAAAGAGGCTTTTTTCGAGGCACGTGAGTGACTCCACCTTTATAGGAACTCTTAAAATATAAATTAAATTCATACATATACTTTCCAAGTTATGGTTGAACTCTTAGATTTTGATTATATTTTTTAAATTAATTATTTTCCTAATAATATTATCAACTTTTCAACATTAAATTCATACATATACTTTCCAAGTTATAGTTGAACTTTTAGATTTTGATTATATTTTTTAAATTAATTATTTTCCTAATAATATTATAAACTTTTCAACTTTTTAGAAACTTTATAAATAAAAATTAAATTCATAACTATTATTTGTCCCACATTGGAAAATAATGTATATGTGATAAAAATATTACATATAAATAGTAGAATTGTCCACATCGAAAAACTAATAAAGTGGTATTATATGATTATAAATAGGAGTCATCCTTAAACCTTATATATCAACCCAAAAATTTTGTATCTCTTAAATATTGTCTTAGAGATCTCTTAAAAGTTTGTAGATGTGATGAATATACTATGTATAAATAGTAAAATTGTCCCACATCATAAAATTAACATAAGGTGGGTGATCCTATGAGATTGTCTATTATTATCTTCACAATTAAAATTGTCTTAGAGATGTGATAATAATTTAAGTCATAGAGATCTCTTAATAATTTTAAAGATAATAATTAACATCATAAATAGTAATATTGTCTTAGAGATTTCTTAGAGATTTCTTAAAAGATTGTCTATTATTATCTTCACAATTAAAATTTTAAAAGGTATTATTAAAAACATTTAAGTATTGTAAAAAAAATATGAAGATAATATAATTAGATTCGCGGTGAAAAAAAACCCTGAAAAGTATAGAAACACAAATTATTTGCACATACTTGGTGTAATATTTAATATATTATTTGTCCTACAATGAAAAATAATGTAGGTGTGGTGAATATATTACCTATAAATAGTAGAATTGTCTCACGTCATAAAATTATCATAAGGTGGGTGATCTTATGATTACAAATAGGAATCATATTTGGAACTAAAGTTTCAACCGAAATATTTTTGAGCCTCTTACATATTGTCTTACAAAACACTTATAATTTGTAATATAATTTTCACTGTAGTGAAATTTACATCATTAAAAATTAATTTAGAAAAGTATCATAAATAATAATTTTGATGGTAGATAATTTAATGTGTTATTTGTCCCACATTGAAAAAATAAATGTAGGTATGGTGACTCGTGAATATATACCACGTATAAATATTAAAATTTGTCCCAAATTAAAAAATTATCATAAGGTGGAGTGATCATAAATATGATCATCGCACGGGATTTTAAACTAATATTTTATATTGTTATGTTAATAAATGACTTTAAAAATTTAATAAATGACATTTAAAATATTTTATTATTATTCTAATATTAATATCACAGTTTAGTAACAGTTAATAAATAAATATCATATATATGAAAAAAGATAGTGTACTACTTAGTTTGTTATTAGTCCCACATTGAAGAATAATGTATGTGTGGTGAATATATAACTTATAAATTTTAAATTGTCCCATATTGAAAAATTATTATAACATAGGGTGATCCAATGATAATAAATATGAGTCATCATTGAACTTAGGTATAAACCCACAATTTTTTTAGTCTCTTAATAATTGTTTTGGAGAACTCTTAACAAAATGGAATTATAATAGTCACAATAGTTAAATTTACATTATTAGAAATTAATTTAGAAAAGTATCATAAATAATAATTTTGATGATAAAATATTAGTACCACATTGAAAAATAATGTATTTCTGGAAAATATATATACTAAGTATGATTATAAATAAGAGTTATTTTAGTCTCTTAAGTACTAGTTTAATGAACCTTTACAGTTTTGTATCATTAAGTCCACAATAGTGTTTACATCATCAAACTTAATTTCAAAAATTTAGGAAAGTATTATATAAGTAATAATTTTGATGGTGTACTACTTAATAAGTTATTTGTCCCACATTGAAATATAATACAAGTGTGGTAAATATATTACGTATAAATAGTATATCGTCCCACATCAGAAAATTATCATAAGTTGGGGTGATCCTATAATTATAAATAAGATTCATCCTTGGAACTTAAATATCAACCCAAAATCTTTTGAGTCTCTTAAATATTGTCTTAGAGTGCTCATAAAAGTTAATTTAGGAAAACATCATTAAAAAATAAAGTGAAAAATATTTTATTTCCTATATTAAATTCAAGTGGTCTTTATAATTTTTATATAAATTGTTTTACATTCATTTCACAAAACAATATTGAGAAAATGAGTATCTTTGAACTTAAATATTCACCCAAAGTCTTTTGTATTATCTTACAGAGATCTTAAAAATTTGTATTATTATCTCCACCTTAATGAAATTTACATCATCAAAATTTATTTAGGAAAGTATCATATATAATAATTTTAATGGTAACTACTAAGTATGTTATTTGTCTCACATTGAAAAGTTATGTAAGTGTGGTGAATATATACTATGTATAAATAGAAGAATTCTCCCACATCAGAGAAATATCATAAGCTGGGATGATCACGCGATTATAAATAAGAGTCGTCCTTGAAACTTAGAGATAAACCAAAAATTGGTTAAATCTCTCAAATATTCCCTTCGTCCCGGTCATTTGTTTGCCTTTTTTTTAAGAGTATTTTAATCAAAGGCAAACAAATGATTAAGACAGAGAGAGTATTGTTTTAGAGAGCTCTTAAAATTTTGTATTAATTATGAAAATAGTATAATTAGATTCGTGGTAAAAAAATGCTATCAATACAGTATATAATATCATATTATTTGCATATACTTTGTGTAATTCTTAGTATGTTATATATCTCACATTGAAAAATAATGTATGTGTGGTGAATATACTAATAACTATAAATAGTAGAATTGGCCCATATCGAACAATTAGCATAAGGTGAGTTGATCAACCCAAAATCTTTTGAGTTTCTTAAACATTGTCTTAGAGAACTTAATTCTTATTTACTTTAAATCATTTTTCGAGTCATAATATAGATCAAATATAACTTGAGTCCCGACAAGGTTGGTAACATATGTTTAAAATAGAAGTTGAATCAATATATCAATATTCTTTTTTAAAAAATTACGGAGTATATTTTATTATAATCTTAAAACTTCAAAAGTTTATTTTTATAAGTTAAATGTTATAGGAAAATTACGAAAAATGACATTAACGTAGACCCGTGCATCACACGAGCATGAAATCTAGTTGACTAATAAACTTAACGAGAATGAGTTCCTAACTCAATTTCCAATAAATAACTCTCGTAACAAACCATATATCAAATATATATGTTAAGGACTAATTAAACTGTATCATATACAAATAATTAGTGTAACAACCCGGATTTTCAAAACAAAAGAAATACCTTAATAATAAATAATCCATCAGAGTACAAAGATGAATAGGGTCAAGGTGGCGGAAACACCTGACCAATCCGGATCGATACTCAACTTCAAAACTAAACTAATACATTATTAATAATCATTAAATTAAATAAATTTCTAAATAAATTATTCTTCTTGCCACAAGTCTCTCCAGCACAACATCTAGACAAGCAGCAACCAATTCAACCTGAGAATGGGGGTCAACAATCAGTCGGGAGTAAATAGGTGCTCTCCCAGTCATGTTTACAACATGCTGAATTAAAAACAATCTATAACAACTGATAGTAATCATAACAGACATGTGAAGCAATTTATACAACATGATATGCAACCAAACGTACCATGAGACGGGACCACAACCTACATGAATGAAATCCTTCAGACATAGACCATATGCAACCACTAGACAATGAACACATTCTAGACCCAAGATAGCACACGATCCATAGCAACATAAGACACAATGCTAGAAACAAAGCATAGCGAATAGAGCGAACGCCTGTTAGAGCGTATAACCACTGCCTCTAAATTGACAGAGCGTAGAACCACTGCCTCTGTCGGTTGTGGAGTGTATCACCACTGCCTCCACGGTACTATGTATAGCGTATCACCACTGCCTATATGCCTAAGACCTGGCCAGACCTCTCGATGCATTAACTATACATCGAACGACACTCGGGACCCAGAGCATTTAACTGATGTCTCTGGCCACCCCCGAACATAGACCAAATAAACCCCCGAAGGGCGGCTCTTGATTCATTCCGATAGTATTTAACTGATACTACCGTCATCTATTTGAACTAGCCAACAAACAAATGCACAGTTTAACTGACTGTACAAAACATGCGTTAACAACATCACGACTCAACTCAATAGAACACTATAACTGACTGTCCTACCTCAACACATAGAACAGTTTAAGTAACTGCTCGACTCCTCAAAGAATGAGAGTAACCAAGATGATATGCAAACATAGCGTTATAGTTTAACTAACCATAACACCACACATAAGCAAGCACAGATAACCAAAGGTTATAGTATCTTGACCTATAACATTATACCTCAAAGGTCATGTTATAGTTTGAGCTACCATAACCCTAGACACAAAAGCATATAACATCCAATGTTATAATACCACCAACTATAAACTTCACTTAACCTTAGTGAATTTATAGTAACTTCAGCTATAACCTTCACTCAACTTTAGTGAAGTTATAGTAACTTCAACTATAACCTTGGTTAAGTTTGTTAGGTTATAGTATCATCAACCATAACCTTCGCTTAACTCTAGCAGAGTTATAGTACACCTCCTATAACCTTAGTTAAGCGTGTCAGGTTATATTATCATCAACTATAACCTTCACTTAACCTCAGTAAAGTTATAGTAACTTCAGCTATAACCTTCAATCAACTTTAGTGAAGTTATAGCACTTCAAGCTATAACATTATGCGTGCGAGGTTATAGTATCATCAACTATAACTCTCTTCCATCACGGGTTAGTCCTCCATAACAAATTCACCGAGGGGTCGACTCCACGGTACCAACCACCATGTCACCACAACGAGTCTTGTTATAGTACACCGAACCATAACGTCACTTTCAAAGTTATAGCTCAAATAGGTATAACTAGGGTAGCTTACATGCCAAGTTATAGTTAATATACTATAACCTTAATGATATAAACCAAAACCCTAATTCATCAATATAAGCAAACCCTAGCCTCTCCCACAAGGAGGAGGCCAAAACCCTAGGCCACGGCAACCCCACGGCCGCGCCACCACCAACGACACTAGGGTTCGCGATTTGAACCCTAGTTCGCGCACCAAATAAATAATTGAAAATAGAATAACAACATAAATATTAAATGCAATTAAACATGTGAATAATAAGCATAAATAACCACACAAACAGTTAATCATACAATCAATCATTATATCATGTTAATAATTCACTTTCTATAAACACAATTAAAGGAAAACACCTAGTTACCTTTTTAGCGTAAAATCTACGATAAATCCTCTTCTACAATATAACAATCTTCCTTCGGATTGTCCACGAAGTCTTCACCATCATCATCAACACGTGCCAACAATAATAACGATCCTACTTAATAATCTAGCGCATAAAACTACGAAAAGATGAAAATAAAATATAAAACTTACAACGATTGAAGAATATATTGGCTAGGATCGATCTAGGAACGAAGATGAATGATTAATGATGAAGAAATATGGAAGAAGGGGCACGAAACCCTAGGGAAAGGGCTGCCACCACACGACACAAAGGGAGGAAGGAGAAGAGAGAATTAGGTTTACGGTTTTCAAATAAAAGAAAGGGAAGGCGGTTAGGTTTAGCTTGGTATTTATAGAGAAGCTAATGAGCATTAGGGTTTAACTAGAAAATAGGCCCAATAAGAAATAATAAGGAGGATTTGACCCAACAATGAAGTTATACTAACATTAACTATAACTAAGACTAATAAAATAAGGATTTCCGAGAAATAGTTGATTAATTCGAATAAAATAAATAGCGGAAATTGTAGGGTGTTACAATTAGTTTCTATTTGGCTTCATCCTATAGGTGTGACCGAAAGGGGTCAGTCGACACCGCCATAATACGACAATAACGTCTAACTCTAGTCAGCTGGTCGTTATTGATTTACGTTAATCAACTGACGTGGAGTATCAATATACTAGTTATCCCACGAATATTCCAAAATGAGATTTATTATATAAATGCACTATTGTGGAGGACACTTACTCCAACAAGAACCTCCCACTCCATTCCATTTCTTATCCCCCTCGTTTAGCATCTAAGAGTTCGACATATGTACACTAGGCTTATACGGTCACAAATGTTTTTTGTTTCTAAAGCATTAGTCTTGCGTAATTGGCAGAGCTTGTTAGTGTAAAAAGGGTAGAACTCATCAAAATTCTTATGAACAAACAAAGTAACGCGCCTCGCGTAGCCCACGTGCCGCTCGTGCGACACGAAATAAAACCGGCCTCTAGGCAGTTAAGATTGAACGCCACTATGCTCTTGCATTTTGACATTTGGATATCCCCATGTCATCTAAATCCTCAGCTTCTCACCTTGACAAGCATGAGCACGTGCCAAGAGAGCTTAGACAATGATATCAACCTTGGATTTCCTAATCCTCTTCGGGTCCGAGACACAAGTCGACATTGCCGCCAAATGAGCACAGTTATTCAGGAGACTCATTTCACTCTTCTTTCTTTCCACATTTTCAAAACCGCGTCTTTCAAATCCAATCTTTCGATTTGCGTCGGTTTAGGCCACCAACGTGCAAACATGTAATTTGTGTGATTTCTCTATGATGAGATTTTCGGCAGCATGACGGCAAAACCGTTGTCTACCAAACCTGTTTTGTTTTCAGACTAACCTGCAGGGACAGTAAAAATTCAGCAGCAGAAACACTCAGGCCATCAAATACAACCAAATGAGGCATATACATCAAGCTGGGGGCTCTCGCCCAAGACATAATCAAAATCTAGAAAACGGGGCCTGATACGTGTCGTTTGCGCATACAAATTAACAATTTATTTACCTATCTTAGCCTCAAAAATATAAACATAGTAAAGGGTAAGTAGGGTCGATCCCACGGAGAGACTGGAAAAACCAATTAACTATCTAGTAATATTTATTAACTAAATTACATATATACTATTTATCTACGGCTATTAACATATTTACGATAAATGGGGGTTTCATTGGTAAATTTAACGAACTAATATAACTAAATACTATTGTCTAACAGTGAAGTTGAATACCCGATTAAGCACATATTCTCATGGTAATTTTAGCTTGGCAACCGATATTTATTTACGTCAACTCTTTCATTTATTTATAGATTAATTGCGGAACTCAAGATAACAAGAACTCCCTATCTTCTCTTAATTGCAACCGACCTGAACTAAGCCTAGACCGATTCTAAACTAACCGACCGATGTAAGTTTGTCACACCCTACTAAAGACCGAATTAGAAGCATTATTGAACCAAGAAGACGTCATTAATCCAATTAACCATTTAAAGTGTCGTCACTACCTAATAGATTAAGTGACCAAATATTACTCCTAACCTAAACTAACCCCAATTTGCAGAGATTAATTCCAATTAGTTGCTACTCGTATTATACAACTCGAACTAAGCCAGAATCATATAATTAGCAAAAGTAAACAATTCCAATCATAATAAGATAACAAATTATAAACTGAAATTGGAACTTATAATTAAGACAGAGCAAATTATTGGATACAATAACTGAACGATTAAAAATAAACAACAACGGTTTAATACTAAAATTAATCAACGAATTCAATCAATAAATTAGGTACAAGAAAAAGTAAGAAACACTTATTTAATTGCCCGGAATCCGCGGCACGACCATCGGATATCACGCTCCGATCGAACCGGAATCCACCCGTACTCGGACGTGTACTAAGACTACGTCCGAGAACCGCTTCATCTTCTAATTGTGACCCAAACGATTGAACCGTCACTCATTTCGCTCATCTTTCTCTATTAAATATTAGGGTATTCCACCTGGCTCTTTTCTGATATTAAGACGGGTATTTATATACTTGTATTCGAATATACGGGATAAATTTTGTGATTAAAATATGGTAGAAGATAGAAAATAGGACTCCGAGACGGAGTTGAGTTCCATCTCCGTTCGGTTACTGTGCATGTATCCAGAATTCCATCAGCTTCCGTGCTTTGTTTGTGTACTTGTGTGCTCTCCCTCTCGCTGCTTCTTTCTTTTGTTCTTGGGTTTGATTTGCCACCTTAAATGGTAATGTATGCAAGTGGTGGAGTACGTATTTAATTTGCCTGGCCCATCTTCTTTCCTTCCTTAATCCGTGTGGTGTTGGCCCGTATTCCAACTTTTTGTGACCTGTAATTAAAATGATACTCAAGTTTAATCGTTATACTCCAAAAGTTGTATTTCAATAATAAAATCCCAAACAATCAAATGTATAACAATTTACTCTAATAAGACGAGAGACGGTCAGAAAATTATATAAATAAGTGGTACAAATATGAATAAAATACGTCTTATCAGGGCCTCAAGCCAAAAAACCAAGCCAAAGCCAAAGCCAAATCCAAAATCCAAATTCACAATCCAAAGTCCAAAATTCAAAACTGGGGGCTCTCGCCCAAGACAAATACAAAATCCAAAAATGTGCGAAAACAAATCCAAAATCTACCAACTAACAGCAAAAGACAACTAATACTCATAATCAAGCTCAGATAGAATCTTGAGAGCAAGAATCTCAGTGTCTCTGTCCTCTAGGTCCCTCAACAAACAAGCTATTTCCCTCCAAGTCTCTGCTAGCTCCCGCCCCAAGACTCTCTACAAAGAAATTACTTTTCTTCAAAATCAACAAGGAACGAGAGGTTCAAACCTGTCGATCCCGGCCACCAACGAGTGTCTCAAAGGCCATAACCTACAACCAATTGGCCACCCTCCTTAACGCTACATACCGAGACGGTGCCACCTACATTCCTATGCAATAGCCAAAAATTAAAAAATTGTACTCCAGCACCTCAAGGTAAGCTGGGGGTTTGATGCCTGCCACCTCACTCTTCTCTAGACATCGTAAGAAGAACCCTGGCTCTTATGTCCCTCACCACTAGTCATTTCAAGCAATCTTAAGCGGTTTCAACGTCAAGCAATCGTCAACGTTTCAACTTCATGCAATCAGTGATTTCAGCAACGTCAAGCGATTTCAGCAACGTCAAGCATCCTCAGTGATTTCAGCAACGTCAAGCATCCTCAGCGATTTCAACAACGTCAAGCAAACCTCAGCGATTACAGCAACGTCAAACAATCCTCAGCGAATTCAAGCAATGCCAAGCAATTTTTCAAGCGGTTTCGAGCAACCCCTAACGGAGTTGTAGCTCTTACCGAGCCCTTGCCCCAGCAGAGCTCTACGTGGGAGTTTTGTTACTACAAGTTTGTTGCTTGTGGCCCCAAATCCTTTTCAATATATATTTTTCTCCAATGAGAGTTCGCCTGAAGACAGACACAGGAAGATTCTGACAACATGCCCCTTCAGACGCAGGAAGATTCTCACAACATGCCCCTTTAATGGCGGGGGAATTCTCACGTACAACGGCTGGCGAACTTCATCACGCGCCCACTCAACGGCTGGCGGGCCTCATTACGTACTCCCTTATTGCAGCAGAATTCTACTTCAACATGCATTTCCCCAGTAAGAGTCCGCCTGAAGATAGACATAGACAAATTCTCACGTACACTCTATTTCAACGAGAGTTCGCCTGAAGATAAACTCAAGAAGATTCTCACAACATGCCCTTTCAACGGCAGGATGATTATCATAAACATACGCCTTTACAACGGGTGGCGAGCCACACTACGCATCTCTTTCAGCAGCTGGCGAGTTTCACCACGCCCCCTTTCCCCAACGAGTTCACCTGAAGATAGAGACATGCCGATTCTTAGCGGCTAACGAGCCTCATTACGTACCTTATCCCGAACGGCTGAAAAGTTTCATCACGCGCCCTTTCAACGGCTGGCGAGCTTCACTACGCGTCCAATGCAACGGCTGGCGAGCCTCACATCGCAACCTCATAAGAAGATTCTCAGGTATGACTCCTTCTTATGGTTGGCGAGCTTTTGTACGTAGTCTAATGGACTTTAATTAACCCTCCTCGACAGTCGACACACTTTAAAATGTTCCCGACGACAGTTCCTTGGTTTAAACCCCTTGAACCGCCTCGCGTCGCCATAGTCGTCATGTTGTAATCT
Organism: Heliosperma pusillum; assembly: GCA_022085475.1. Taxonomy (NCBI): domain Eukaryota; kingdom Viridiplantae; phylum Streptophyta; class Magnoliopsida; order Caryophyllales; family Caryophyllaceae; genus Heliosperma; species Heliosperma pusillum. The sequence goes on from JAIUZE010046192.1 coordinate 28,707, forward strand.
TCGATTGACCTGATGGCTATACTTTGACTTTTGCCTTGTCCAAGCCTCAGTCAAAGTGGGGGCTATGTAGATATCTCGAATCTACACCTTCCGCCAACCACCCAGTGATGATTGGGCCGCATGTTTGGTACGCGAAACGATTTATGACAATTCGTAAGTTTATCATCAAGTGATAGCTCAAACACTTGTGTCTACCCCTTTGTCGTGATCTACGTGCCAATACGATCGTTTTGACAGTCATTAGAGTTTATTTGGAGTCCGGGTAAAAAACCGCTTCATGTTTTATAAACCGTCTTAAAACTCCGAGTCGAAACACGCGGAAATATGCTAAATATTTTATTAGTATTTCAAATTCTATCTTTTTTTATAAAATATATCTCATACCCCTCCGATCTAGACAAATGGTAACACTTACCATAAACGGACGATCCACACTAATGGTAACATACCTTATTTGGCCCACGACATTACTATGTTATCCTTATTCACATTTGATATTGACACAAAATGCCATTACATGGTTCACCTATCACTCCACAATTAAACCCACAATTACATGGCCCACCTACTCTTTCCCATTCTACCCCTTCTTTTTTCATCTTTTCTTAAATACTTCATTTTACACCATGTTACCATTGGTGTAGATCGGAGGGAGTATCTTTTAGAAGGGAAGTATAGATCTACTGTAACACCCCACGTTAGTTGGAGAGGTCAATTTATAAGCTTAAATGACTAGTGATTTAAAGGATTGAAAGTACTACTCATATCAACAAAGTGCAATTTCTTTTCTAGCTATCCATGCAAAAGAACTCAAAAGTTAAGCGTGCTTGACTGAGAGAAGTCTTAGGATGGGTGACCTCCTGGGAAGGTTCCTGGGATGCGCATGAGTGAGGAAAACATGCATTGGAAAGGACCCGTGTTGATCTGTGGGCTATGTACACAGCCTGGCGAGCTATCATGAGTGATCGCTCTCGACCTAAGGTTTGGGCCGGAGTGTTACATCTACCACAATTCTTCTTTTGCGGTAGGAAACCTCTGGGGAAGAGGATGGAGCATCATCTGTCGCGCCTCTTCCTCAGCTGTTTTCTCTGTTTCCGGAATATTTCTAGATTTCTTTCCGTGTTCGAGTTATTCCAAAACTCTTCGGATTTCTCCCTATATTAGGCGAGGTTCGTGCACACTTTTAAGGCACGCGATTGTTCCGCCCCTTCTTTTATCTCTCTTAGCATTCTAGACCTTGCTCTATGCACTTTGACAACTAGGTGCTTGATCAATCGACCACGTAAGCTAAAATCCTTCTGGATACCTGTCACGTTATTGCATTGACCTACCAATTTGACCAACTCAACAATAATCAATCTTTTAATCAATCGTTCCTCTTGCGAGGGCACTTTCTTTACATTCGAGTCGAGCCGTCGCTAAAATGTTAACTTTAGTTCATAACTCGTTTCGTCAACATGTAAGCCTGAGGGTGTTTAATCCCTTCTTTGTATTGTATTTATTTGTAAGATTCATGTCAAAATCGTTTTCAAACCTTTTCTTTAGTCTTTCTTTTATTCTTATTACATATTATTTATCTAGTTTGTTTGACTTAAATCCCTAATAATCAATATTAGTGGGTTTTTGTCATCTATCAAATTATGTCTTTAGAAGTTAGATTTGTTCATATCAAATCTCTAGATTCGTCTTTGATATAGTTAGTGTAATTAATATGACTTAAATCATTTAAATTCGACTTGTAGATCATTAATAAACTGTAAATCACCAACGAACACTAACTGTTCACGATTCTGGCTTCACAGCCAGAACCCAACTCAGGAATAGACGCAAGGTCTAATGGGCCTCTTCTAGAGGACGCATGACCTGATGCGCCTATTTCGGGCTGGTTTCTATCTCTGATCTTTATGGTTCGCTTTGACGTAGTTTAATTAGGTAATAAATCGACTATTATTTTTATTATCGCTGCTAATCTTATTCGTTCTATTTTTATTAATTCTTCTTTTTGTTTCAACTAATCTTTTAAACATATTTCCGACATAGATCATGAAATCCATTGTAATCTTTGTTATTTTGTAGTTTATTTCGTAACCGTTGTGTGATTTAATTAATTGTGTTCTCACATGCAATTGAATCCTAAATCCCAATTCGACATAATTAATTGCTAAACTACATGTTCGGCCGACATAGTCTGAGCTCACATGCTAGGATTAAAGCGTGGATGTTGCATTGCATGCATATAACCGACAACACATCGATAACAAAAGAGTTTAGCTAATCATTAGTATAGGCCGTTATCGAGGCACGCGGGATTAGGTGTTCGATGAAAAGAACTTCCTAATACGTACCCTCACCCCTTACTCCAGATCTCTGTGAACTTCCGTTTTCATTGACATCCACGAGAGTCATTCTAGACATATAATGCTAAGGGTAACGAGTTCTTAGTGTTCATGTCATTCCTTTGTGTCTTGACATGACATAAAGTATTCGGCCAGTTCCAACTTCGCACAAAAGTTGGTGGCGACTCCACAAATGCGTGTTTTCACGCTTGTCCTTCGTTTCTCCAGATGTGGTATCCCGTGCACCACAATTTGGAAAGGATCGCGAAACTCGTGTATCACACTAGCACACAGCTTGTTGAACGTCTAGTTGAAGCTAATCTTGTGGAAAAGTTTGTGGACAATTTGAGACCTGTTTATGCAAACCATCTGAGGTACCAAAACATAAAGTCTTTCAAAGACTTAGGTAGGCTAGGAACAAGAATTGAGGACGACATCTAAAAGGGGCTACTTGTCTTCTATGTGTTAGCATTTGTTACTAAATAGGACCATTCTAGTCTTCTTTGAGTTGCCAAAAACATAAAAGAAAACAAGAGCACATGTACTTTTTATTCATCACTTATTCTACTTTTTACCCTTAACTAATAAAATAGACTCAAAATACTTTAGGTCATATCTCGTTAGTGTAGATCACTCGACCTCTTAGAATAAGCCTTAACAAAGGCGTGCATTTACCACCGTTTCCATATATTATGGTGTGAAAATTCCTTGATCGACGTGTCTCTAGGTGACCTCTAGGTTTGGAGACTCCATTTTTTCTACCCGATTCGTCGATTCCTATATTTCATATAACAATTCAATACCCTTGCCATGGGTGCTAGAAAACTAGCTCACCCGAGGGTCATTTCAAGTTTTTAGTGCAATCGTGCCTAAAACTAACAAATCAAAAACAGTCCAACGACTTCAAATAAAAAACAGTCCAACGACTTCAAATCAAAAATATCAATATTTTCAAAAACTCACGAGACAAGACAAAAAAAATCCGGTCAATACAAATTCAAAGTGTCAAAAATCAAATCTCTCCAGTCAAAAATTACAAACAAAAAAAATCCCTCAAATAGTCATAATTTAGACGAATCGATTCACAGTTACCATGTCTCCATGCCCTTTGGGACGATGTTTCATTCATTTAGGTGAGTGAGAGAGATACACAGATCTCCAGTGTCTTCTAACACCATTAGAACCTTCTGCTCCATTCCTCTTTCTATAGTATTAGTTTTGCGTAATTCGCCGAGATTGTTACTGTAAAGATGGCAAAACTCATTCAAATTCTCAAGCAAAAAAAAAAAATGCGCCTCGCGCAACCCACGTTCCGCTCATGCGACACGAAATAAAACCATCCCCTGGCTAGTTCAAAATTAATGTCGCTATGCTCTTGCATTTTGACATTTGAATATCCTCATGTCATCAAATAAAATGAATTCTAAGTTCATTACAAGCTCTTGCTTCGAACGATTATTCTTTTACAGTTTCTCGAACTACGCGCAAGGTTTGATTTCATTTTTGATGATTACGTAGGCAATCCTTCACAGGATTCAACCCGTCATTATTTTAAATTTCTGCGTTTACATTAGAAATTCGATAAGAATAATAAAGGAAAATCTCATAAGTTTCTTAACTAATTTCATCTAGGGTTTCCTAATCCTTGTCGGGTTCGCTTTTCAAGACGGAAGTCGACATTGCCGCCAAATGAACACACTTATTTTATTTCCTTTTTTCAGGGGAATCATTTCACTCCTCTTTCTTTCTATCAAACACTAAAATATGTCTGGTCATTTCAAACGCTTACACATGTCTGGTCATTACAAACAATTATACATTTCCTTTAAAATTCTTTTTTAGGGGGTAGCCCATTTTGCGCAAGTTTAGGCCACCAATATGCTACCTGTACATTATGTGATTTCTATGTGAATTTTTGCTACATGACGGCAGAAACCGTCGTCTACCAAACCTGTTTTTTAGACTAAATTGCTGAAACAAAAAATACCAAACAATAGTGACACCCAAAAGAGGCATGTACATCAAACTGGGGCTCTCGCACAAAACAAAATCCAAAAAAATCAAATCCAAAATGTACAAAAACAAATCCAAAATGTACAAGTCAACGGCAAGCCAAAAGGCGACTAATCTTCATCGCCACCTAACTCGGCTACGGTCAACTCGAGAGCAAGGATCTCAACATTCCAGGCCTCCAGCTCCCTCAACAGACGAGCCACCTAACTCCTCCAACTCCCGCTCCAGGTCTCTCTGTGAAGAGGTGCCACATTTCAATCATATCAAAATTAAGATGAAAAGGGAATGAGAGGTTCATACCTGTCGATCCCGGCCACCTAAGAACGCCTCGATGGCCGTAACCCACAGCCGGTTGGCCACCCTCCACCACGCTACGTACTGAGACGTTGCCACCTATATTCAAAAAAGGGTAAAATCAAATGCATTCCTATGCAATAAAAAAAAAGCAAAAAACACCACGAGGTAAGCTTGGGGCTTGACGCTTGCCACCTCAATCTCTTGCAAAGATCAAACAAAATCTTTAATTGACGATCGTTCGTCACTTTTCAAATCAAATCAATTCTAACAAAATCTTTAATTGACGATTGTTCGTCACTTTTCAAATCAAATCAAATAAAAAAAAATCTTTAATTGACAATCGTTCGTTACTTCTCAAATTAATTCAATTCAAACATCTCGAGGTAAGCTGGGGGCTCGACGCCTGCCACCTCGATCTCAAATTAATTCAAATAAATCTTCAATGACGATCGTTCGTAACTTCTCAAATCAATTCAAAAAAACAAACAAAAAAGAAACAAGCAACACAGGGACCCACCTTTCGGACATACAATCCGTAGGCCTGTCTTTTATCATCAGGATGTTGCTCGGCACAACCAAGCAGATTCCCCGGAATGATTCGATCCTGAGAGAGTTTTTTTATTATCCTAGCAGGGACTCACCTTTCGGACATACAATCCATGGGCCTGTCTTTTATCACCAGAATTTTGCTCGCCACAACCGAGCAATCCCCGAAATGATTCGATCCTGACAGAGTCTTCCGTATACCCACGCCTTGACATGCTTTAAAACCGACACATAATGTTATCATCTCAGCAGGGACCCACCTTTCGGACATAAAATCTGTGGGGCCATCTCTTATTACCAGAATTTTGCTCGCCACGACCTAGCAGATTCCCCGGAATGATTCAATCCTGACAGAATCTTCCGTATATCAAGTTTCGCAAAGTCCTTTCAATATAAATTTCCCCGGCGAGAGTTCGCCTGAGAACAGAGACCGGCAGATTCTCATATATGACGGCTGACGAACCTTATTACGCACCTCGTTCAAATGGATGGCGAGCCTCATGACGCAACCCCTTTCGACGGCTGACGAGCCTCACATGGCACCTCATCCCTCATAAGACGATGCCTCAGGTATTGCTCCTTCTTATGGTGGGCGAGCTTTTATACGTAGTCTAACGGACTTTAAATGACCCTCCCCGATGGTCGACAGACTTTAAAATGTTCCCAACGACATGTCCTTGGTTCACACCCCTTGAACAGCCTCACGTCGCCATAGTCGTCAGGTTGTAATATTCGAGTGACTTGGTGGCTATACTTTGACTTTTGCCTTGTACAAGCCTCAGTCAAAGTGGGGGCTCTGTAGATACCTCAATTCTACACCTTCCGCTAACCACCTAATGATGATTGGGCCGCATTGTTTGGTACGCGGGATGATTTATGACAATTCGTAAGTTTATTGTCAAGTGATAGATCAAATACTTGTGTGTACCCCTTGGTCGTCATCTACGCGCCGATACGGTCATTTTGACAGTCATTAAAGTTCATTTGGGGTCCGGGTCGAAAACCGCTTCAATTTCTATAAACCGTATTAAAACTCCGAGTCAGAACGCTCTAAAATATTATGATTATTTTATTATATATTCAAATTCTATTTATTTAATAAAACTATCTCGTATTATCTTTTAAAAGGGGATTATAGATCAACCACAATTCCGTAATAGAAGCGTGAGAATCTTTCTCCCGTGGTAGGACACCTCTGGGGAAATAAAGCAGCAGGTGTTGCGCCTCTTCCAAAGGTCGCAGACCTGCTGCGCCTTTTCCCCAGTATGTTATTTCCAAAGTTTTAGTTGTTCTACGACTCTTTCACATTTTCTACTATAAAAGGAGAGCTCCATTCTCACTTTTAAGGCACGATAGTGTTCCGCCCCTTCTCTTCTCTCTTTGCATTCTAGACCTTGCTCTAAGCTATTGACATCTACGTTCTTGATCAATCGATCACGTAAGCTCAGATCCTTTTGAGTACTCGTCACGTTTGCATTTGACCGATCAATTTGACCAACTACACAAATAATCTACTTAATCAACTTTAGTCCTTTAACAAGGGCAGTTTCTGCATATATTCGAGTCGAGCTATCGTTAAATTGTAAACTTAGTTAATCTCGTTTCGTCAAAATGTAAGTCTGAGGGTGTGAATCCGATCTTGTATTTATTTATATTATTTTCATATCATTAATGTAAGATCTATGTCAGAAATAAGTTCAAAACCGATTTCAAAGTAAAAACTTTTCATATAACCTTTTTTAGTAGTCATCACACGTCGAGAAGAAACGCTGAAGTATCTGCGCCTCTTCGAAGAGTCGCAGCATCTGCTGCGCCTCTTCATTTGGTTTCTACGTCTTTTGTTTTCCTTTTCTTATTTTCTCTTTTATTCGTACATAAATCATATTTAATCTTTTATAAATCGTCTTGTTCTTTTCTTAGATCCCTAATAATTCAATATTAGCGGGTTTTTGTCTTTGAACCAAAATTAGGTTTTAGAGATTCGATTCGTTCATATCAAGTATCTAGATTCGTTATTGATACAATTAGTCTTGTAATTTAATATGTTAAACCACTTTCACTCGAGTTTTGGATCGACAATTAATCGCAAATACCAACGAACATTAACTGGTTGCGATTCTGGCTTCACAGCCAGAACCCAACTCAAGAGCAGACGCAACAGGTGCTGCGCCTCTTCTAAAGGACGCACCTTCTGCTGCGCCAGTTCTGGGCTGATTTATGTCTCTAAACTTCTATTATTGTTTCGACGTAGCTTTAGTTATATATTTAATCGACTATTAACTCTAATATCGTTGTTAATTCGTCAAATTATGTTTTGCGCCAGTATTCAAACGGCTCCAATTTTCCATAAAAACTGGCGGCGACTCTACAAATGCGTATCACTACGCTTATCCCTTGTTTCCATCTCATGGTCCCTCACCAGGCCGTGTACCACAGTTTGGCGACTTCGTTGGGGATAGTACACTTACGTGTTACCCATGGTGAAACTTGAACAAGATTAGGGAATAGTTTGTGCGAGACAGTTATCGGTTTTCATTACTCGACCTTCTTAGGTCGTTTTATTCAGCCTTCCTTGGCTCAACCCAACCCATTTCGACCAATCGTCCTGTCCGGACAGTCCAAGTTCTTATCTGGGCCTAAGGATGGATAACGATTGATGTCAACCATACCACGGTACATACTCATGTTAGTATCTAGAGATTTCACTACTCGAGGAAATGGACTAGGAACCAACCTTACTCATGTTTGGCGCGGACCTCTCCAAAGACGATGGGTTTGATTGCTTGGTATGACAACCCAACTTTTAAGCCAAAACCATTTTAAAAGCACTCAGTATACCGTTGTATTATTCTGCCTGTTTAAATGTGTATAACCCTTACATGATCACCATTTTGTAAATAAACCATGACGAAGTTTTCATAACAAAAATCCTTTTCAAAACGGTAAAACATTTTTAAAGGTGGCCTAAAGTAGCGCAAAATGAGTCGAAACTCTGTCAAAATGTCCGGTCAAAATCATCTTTTCTCCACTTCGAGTCATCACACCTACAACCACACTACGGTAGTCTAGGACAAACATTTCAAAAATAGTCATTTTCAAAACTCACTTAGCACAGTGGCACTCTCCCATTTCACAAGTCGAGTCATTCTCCACTTCGATTCATCACAACTACAACCACACTACAGTTGTCTAGGACAAACATTTCAAAACTAGCCATTTTCAAAACTCACTTAGCACAGTGGCACACTCCCACTTCATAAGTCGATTCCTTTTGAGTAAGCGTGCTAGAATGGTCGATCATGTTTGATCCTTCTTCGCTCTCTTACCTCAGTTTCCAATATGTCGGGAACTAGTCAAGCAAGTGTTTGTCAACCCGAGTAAAACCCGAATGGTAATGATCTAGTCCTAGCTCCGCTCATCCGTCTCCAAACAAGTCAGGACCAAGATTATACTCGCCTCAATGCCATTGAAGGCCGAATTTTTGCCATAGAAGCTAGGCTTCCTCGTGCAGACATTCATGATGCTAGTGTGCACGATAACATTCCACCCTCTGTGGGACAACCAGAAGTCAATCCCCACCAGTTTTTACTAGAGCGGAAAAGCGACTCCAATACCTGGAGGAGCAACTAATGTACCTCAAAGGGGATGAATTCTACATGGAGAATAATCGCAAATATGAAGTTGTAAGCACCCGATTGCCAACCAACTTCAACATGACTTACATCCTAAAGTTAAAGGGGCACGAGAAACCTTTGAATCACATTCGTGCCTTCAAAGATTACATGTCTATCAAAGGCATCCAACCTGAGATGTTCCTAAGGATCTTTCCTTTATCTCTCGACACCATTCCTAAGCAGTGGTTCTATTCTCTAGAACACAAGAAAATTGCAACATGGGATGATGCCGCAATCGAGTTCGCCAAGCAATACGCAGACAATGATGAAATTCAAGTCAATATGCGTTCTCTAGAGGTTTTTACCCAAAATGAGAAAGAAGGTTTCACCGACTTCCTAAGTAGGTGGAGGAAGACTAGCAGACATCTTGTTGAACGTCTAGATGAAGCTACTCTTGTGGAAACGTTCGTGGAGAATTTGAGACATGTTTATGCAATCCACCTGAGATACCAAAACATAAAGTCTTTCAAAGACTTAACTGTGCTAGGAACAAGAATTGAGGACGACGTCTGAAAGGGGCTACTTGTCTTCACTATGTTAGCATTTGTTAATAAATAGGACCATTCTAATCTTCTTTGAGTTGCCAAAAACAGAAAAGAAAAAAAGAGTCGCCATGCTTCGAAACGATATTATAACTTTTCAACAACAAGAGTGTGAGACCTTAGGTGACGCTTGTGATCGGTTACAAAGATTACTTTCCCATTGTCTACATCACGGGATTCCTGATTGGTATATATTAGGCCCATAATTATGTTGTATGTTAATGGCCTTTGCCCTATTTGATCCTCTTGTAATAAGTGGCTTATATATTGCCAACATCTTAATGATAAGGACAACACAATTACCGATTACCAATTATCATGGTATCAGGCCAAACTCTCCATATTCTTCCTAAAAATTAAATTCTTTTCATCTTCTTCTTCAATGGCTAAGGATGACGAATCTGATTCTAATCTTGATTCCTCTGCCACAAAAATTGACTCTCTATGCCCTTATTATCTCGGTTCCATTGATGGTGTCGGCGCTACTACTCATCTCGTGAAACTCCGTCTCGATAATTATGAAGAGTGGAATCTCTCGATGCGTATGTTTCTTAAATCAAGGCACAAATTTGGGTTTTGTGTCGGTTCCATCGACAAGCCTATCAAAAATATTTGGCTTGAACAATGGGAAGTTATTCATTGTACCATTTTTGAATGGATCTATAATACAATTGATTTTTCGATAAAAGATAGTGTCACATATTGTGAAGATGCTGGTCTCCTTTGGAAGGAATTGGCCGAGCGGTTCTCAATTGTGGATGGTTCGAAGATTTTTGCTTTGAAAGATCAGCTCCATGATTGTAAACAGACCAAGGGCATGTCGATTACCGATTATTTTGGTAAGTTGAAAGTTATTTGGGATGCGCTCTCAACTCATGAACCCCCGTTCGCGTGCAAATGTGGTCGGTGTATCTACGGTATTGGACCAGCTGCTATTGCTCATCAAGAAAAGGAGCGGCTTCACAAATTCTTTATGGGACTTAATATCTCCTTATATGGCAATCTCCGCTCCAGTCAACTCGCCCTTGATCCGTTACCATCTCTGAACCGGGCGTATCACGTCGTGCTTTAGGAGGAACGTCTTCGCACCGGACCTCCTGCCACCGTGGAGGAATCTCCTGACATCATGGCCTTTGCCATCCGTCGTGATGCCCCTTTTTGTTCTTCCACATATTGGCGCGCTCTTCGAGATGCCGAACGTGCTGAGCGACGTAAGATTCTATGCACCCATTGCAATGTTCGTGGTCACGAAGTTAAGTCTTGTTTTATTAAACAAAAAAAATTTCTCGAATGGTGGGGGGATCGTCCTCGTACCCTTGAAAAACTTCGGTCTCGGTCCATGGCTAGCGCCTCTGGTTCTCGTGATTTTGTCCGTGCTAATACGGTCATAATAACTCCTTCAACCTCTAGTGCTCAAGATCTTCTCAGTGGTATGTTTCGTGACTGGATAATTGATACAGGTTCCACGCAGCATGTCACCGGAGATATATCGTGTTTGCTTGAACAACGAACAATTGCGCCATGTTCTGTTGGTCTTCCTAATGGTCAAGGGGTTATGGCAACTATTGAGGGCACGATCCCTTTGACCGCACATTTAATCTTGCATCGTGTTTTATATGTCCCAACTCTGACTTGCAATCTTATTTTGGTTTCTCATTTGATTGCTGCCACTAAATTTGTATTCACTTTTTCTGCTCTTGCTTGTACAATTCAGACCATACCTCCACGACGACGATTGGAGCCGGTGAATTGAGAGATGGGCTTTATTTCTTGCGTGTGGCGGTGTCCCAACCGGTGGTTAACAGAGTGCGCATATCCGCTTCCTTTTCCTTGTGGCATCAGCGGCTTGGACATCCCTCCAATAAAGTAGTTAAAAAGTTTTCTCCTGCTCGCCATTTGAAAATTTTCGATAACGTTGTTTGTGACGTTTGTCATTTTGCTAAACAAAGTAGACACAGTTTCGTTTTGAATGATACTCGGGCTATGAGAATTTTTGACTTAATACATTGTGACTTATAGGGTCCTTATCGGACTCCCTCATCTTGTGGTGCCAAATATTTTTTGACTATTGTCGATGACTGTTCCCGCTTTGTTTGGGTGTATTTATTGATTGATAAAACTGAGGTCACTAGTATATTCACGGGTTTTCTTGCTCTGGTCGAAACACAATTTTCTAAACTTGTTAAGGTTGTTCGTAGCGACAACGGTAGTGAATTTCATTTTATGGCTGATCATTTTTCCAAAGTGGGCATTGAATTTCAAACTTCTTGCGTTGGCACGCCCCAACAAAATTATCGTGTAGAATGTAAACATCGTCATATATTGAATGTCGCTTGGGCTCTTATGTCTCAAGGGAATTTACCTATTCGTTTTTGGGCTCTTATGTCTTATGTCTCCGTTCATTTCCGCTCCTCCATAATAATACTCCCTATGAGATATTTTGGTGTTGAACCGTCCTATGCTACTTTGCGTGGTATGCTCTTTGTACATAATCAAAATACTCAGGGTGATAAATTTGCTAAGCGGAGTGATACGTGTCGTTTGCGCATACAAATTAACAATTTATTTACCTATCTTAATGATATAGTGTCATTTCACCCTACATTTTCACCCCTTTTTGTCTCGTTTTCTTGCCTTTAACGCTCCCTAAGAGCGTTTCTACGTGTTTTACCTTCTTCTAGCATATTTCTCGCTTTTATCATGTTTTTGTAGGGAAACCGTCATTTGAGGCGATTTCTACCTAGTTTCGATCGACAAAGAAGAAGGTGAATCACTCGGAGGACCCACGGCATACCTTGGGGGGGCCTACTCGATGCGCCAAAGCCCTCCTGAGTCAAGGCAAGCGAAACCGAGAAGGAAGTAACAAAGTCAAGCAAAGGAAGAGGGACAAGAAGGATTTCACGGGCGTGAAAGGCATTTCACGGTCGTGAGATGCCTTTCCAAGAAAGCAGATTCTCGAGCATTTCAGCTCACGACCGTGAAACTCACGGTCGTGAAAGTGAAGTGACGGTCGTGAAACCCATTTCACGGTCGTGACTTGATCATGGGAAGTTCCTGCCTTGTTTAGTTCACAATCTCACGACCGTGACTTGTTTCACGGTCGTGAAACCCATTTCACAGTCGTGACTTTACCAGTCCATGAATTCTTTCGAAGCTCATCTTTCCTCTATTTTGTGAACCTATAAATAGACCCTCTTATGTAATTGAAGGGCACGAAACCCTAGATATGAAACTCTTATAGAATTAGTATTTAATCTTCTATTAATCTTCCATAATTAAGCTAATTTGTGGGTTAATTAGTGATTTCGACTTGGTTTAGTGTTGGAACTTGGTTTATATTCAAAGATTTGTGACAAAATCTTGGTTATTATATCAAAGTTCTCACCTTTTTCTAAGTTCGTACAATTTCTTTACTTAATCTTGTCTTTAATTAAGTTTTCATTTCAATTCTTGTTATCTACTCATTGTTAATTAGAAAATGTTTATTGTTGTTGATTTCATTTTGCAATCCTTAGTTAATATTGAATTGTTGGAGCTAGTGTCCTCCACAGTTAGTGCAATAACATAAATAAATCTCTGTAGGTTCACAGGGTATACTTTGTATAATAATCAGTTGATTAACGTTTATCAATAACGGTTGGCTTGCTAGATAAGTTTGACGTTATTGTCATACAGATGGCGGTGATCAACTGGTCCCTAAAAGTCACACCTATAGGATGTGTTTGAGAGATGTGATATTTGAGAAAATAATCATATTGATGCCCTATTATATGACTAAAAGGTTAGTCAGTGTATTTGACTAAAAGGTTAGTCAATGTGATGATGAGACGATTATTTAATAACGATTAAATAATATAAGCTGAGACGAATTAAAAGTAATTCGTAATTAAATATAAACTGTTGTATTTAATCAGCATATATATAATGTAAGCTTATGCGAATTAAAATGTTAATTCGTAAATTGAATATAAAATGTTATATTGAATTAGCAAATTATAATTATACGGATAATTATAATTAACGTATATATTATACGATTGTCATATTAGATGTTGTCAGACCGGTATTAATGTATCGACTACAAAATGTTGTATGGACATATTAATACATGACAACACAAATGACATTTATAATAATAATACACATTATATATTAAAGCGAATTTAACCGAAATAAAGTCCAGATTCACTCTGGAATTTTCGGTCAATGGGTAGTTATTTTGAGGAGAAAAATCTCCTCATAAAACCCTATTGGAGCCGTGAGACAAAAAAGGAAGGAAGGAAAAATTCTAACCCTAATTTATTTCTCACTTGTGCCTCCATCACTTCATATCACAAGATCAAAAAGTTAACAGTAACTTTTGACAAAAATATTCTAGCAAATTCAAGGGCATTTCTCATTCTATCTTGGGTGCTACGATTAGGAGATATCATCGTTTTGATATTGTTCTTAGGCCTTTATAGCAAGGACTAAAGGTTATTTCTAATCTCTTGTTTTTATGCATTTTCGTTTATGACTATTAATCATATAATCATAATTTCATTATAATCCTGTATGTTTTAAAGGGAAGTATACGGATATTTTCCCACAAGTGGTATCAGAGCCATAGGGCTATGAAATTGTTTATATGACTTTCATAAATTTTGAATTTGTATAATTGTTGTTTATAAAAAAAAAAAAAAATTATCATTTCGGCAAAAGTTTTTTTTAGCCGTGTTTTTTTTTTTTTGGGATCCATTATGATTCAAATATTGTTATTTTAAAAGGCTGAGATAATAATATATGAATTTGTAGATGTTTTGATTTAATAATGATTGAATTAAAACGTAAATGGAATTTGATATGAATGTTTATGAACATCCTTTTGCTTTATATTTTCGGTATAAAATGAGCTAGATATTCATGTTAAAAGGTTAATTTGAATCATTTAGTTTTGTATCAATGTTTAATATCGATTAGATATTGTTTTGTTTGTACCGATCTAGTTAATATAAGCATGATCGAATTAAAACCGTTTAATTTGATTTTTTTTTTCTGCCCGTGTACTGTTCATGTACTGTTCACAGTATAAAAAAAAAATTCTGTTTTTTTCTAAATGGCAGCAACTGCAAGTTTTTTGTATTGTTTTTTTTTTTCCGGTTTTGTTATAAACCGAGAGAAAAAAAAAATTATTTTGGGTACCTGCTATTGTTCATACGTGAACAGTAATTATAAAAAAAAAAATTGGTTTTTTTTTCTTATACCGTTTTTTTTGTTTTGTACATTATTAAGATAATGTATGATTTGTTATAGAATAAGAAATGGAAGAATCAGGTAGAGAGAATAATAAGGGATAATAGGTTAAGAGAGAGGAGATAGGTTCAAATAGGGTTAGTATATTCATCTCATTCAAGGGGTATATATAATACATTTAGGTTAGAAACCTAATTACATAATGGATCATAAAGCCCAATGGACATCCACATAATACGTTTCATAACACTCCCCCTTGGATGTACATTACTGAAGAACATGTCTCGTTAAAACCTTACTAGAAAAACCCTATGGGAAAAACACTAGTAAAGAAAAACATAGTATATTGTCCCTCTACACGCAAACAAATAAGCTGCCTCATTAAAACCTTTCTATGGAAAACCCAATGGGACAAAACCATAGATAAGGAAAAAGAGTACAACGCGTGCACACTCCCCCTGATGGTTACATCACTTGTAAAACGCCATTGCTTCTCATGATGTAGCAAAGTTTCTCGATCTTGGAAATAGCTATCATCGTAGTTGATTGACTTTATGTCTTCAGTTGATAGGAGTGGTTGATTGCTTCAAAACTCATAATATGAAGATTGTAATTCGTGCATCTTCACTTCTAGTAAACTTGTCACTTTTTCGGTTGCAAATACCGCACTTTCTCTTTGAGTGATCATATCATCAACAATGTGCATGTATATGATATGTGACTAAGTTCTAAACTATATGATGTGAAATATTGGAATGACGTAGTAGTAAACTAATATGAAGATGCTTAACTTAGTCTATATATGCATATGATGACTCGATAATGAAAACTGTACAGTGTGGTTATTAATCTCCATAAATTGGATGAATATCAGGTTAATGAGCTCTTTCTAAATATGTCGACGGTCGAGTGGACTTATGAAGTCCTTATTCAATTGTTCATTGAACATTGCGCGCGAACGTATATCTGTTTCATATGGATATACTTTCATGATCATACTAGAAGTGTCTAGAATCGACATTCTTCCTATATCACACGGTATGTGTAATTCAATATGATAAAACTTCTCTTGTTTTACCAACTTCTCACGTACTTCCTCCCCCTAAGGTGGTAAAAATTATATTCAAGATAGATTGCAATCATTTAAAAACCACCTTAGAATTTCATTTCCAATATCACATATAAATGAGATTTAATTAGTGGGCATAATTGTAAGATTTTATAGGATATCTGGGGAGTAGTGTATGATGTAATTGACTATTAATGTGCTAAATCAAAATGTCCAATTTAAGAATATCAACTTGCTTACATAATAATATTCAAATTGTGGATTGCAATAGCACGAATTACTCATATTTGAGTATGTGGTCTTCAAGCCACTTGAAAACAATATCAATTTGTACAATTGAATTTATAAGGCTTTTGTCCAACCTCGAGCAATGTGCAATTTTATTGTTTAGATTTTCAAATGTCAATCATACCCAATTTTAGTATAGGTATTGCGTGTAATAAAATGTATATGCAATACTTGAAAATGTCTGAGCACATTACTGTTTCTGGAGTTGGATATGCCTTAATATGTGCATTTGTGTACTTACTCGGCAAATTTCAAGTTGGATGCTAATTTGTAATTAGCTATTATATCATACGTGCTTAAAATAATGTATTTTCATATGGGTAAAGAATGATGTGCTATGACACACCTTTAGTGTCTCATTTAAATAGAAACAAATGATTAATATCCCTTTGAAAAACTTAAGAAGTAAGAACGTAGAAAAATCTGGGTAAGACTACGTCATAAATAAATTAGTCTCACATTAAACTTATAGGAAATCAAAGCGAATTTTAAGTTTAGTCCACAAAATATACGGATCTTTAACAGCTAGATACTGTGCCTTTAAAGATTCATCAAGGTGGCGATGAAGAAAAATTAAGGCCTTTAAACGATCCGCAGCAGACTCTTCATTGCCCTCAATAATAGTTTTCTCGAGAGATGCAGCACTAAGGTGCATTTCAACGTCTAAAATCCATGACAAATAGTTACTTCCCGATATGTGGAGGGCAAGAAATTCCAAATTTGAAAGATTCGACATCTGAAATTAATATTAAGAAGACGGAAGAGAAATATTCAACATTAGGTAATAAAAAGCTGATAGTGTAAAGTTCGATTACTTACAAATAAAGATTTGTCTCTTATTATATAGATAGGAGACCGACTCGATCAAAAATGATAGGATAAGGTCTCACATGATCTTGATAAGAGACTAACTTACGTTAATTTGATAGAAGATCGTCTCACATTAAATTGATAGAATATCGTCTTACATAATAACAACATTTAGATTGTCTCACATTAAATTGATAGAGACAGTTTTAAATTACAATGACAAGAGACTATCTGGCATTATAGGAGATCGTCTCACGTTAATTAGATATGAGACCGTCTCACGTTAAATAGATATGAATTCGTCTCGTGTTAAATAGATATGATTATATGAGACGTCTCACATTAACTAGATATGAGTTCATCTCAAGTAAAAATAGATATGAGACCATCTCACTTTAATTAGATAGGAGTTCGTCTCAATTAGATAGATATAAGATCGTCTCAAATTAAATAGATAAGACGCCGTCTCAAATTGAATAAAATGCAATAAAGACTTACCAATTTCACGCATATTCTATAGGGCCAATTTTAATGTCTAATACTCATAAGTAATAAGTAATATCATGTAGGCACACCAATGATATTCGTAAGTTGCCGGAAGTCGAACAACATAGTGGGCTGAAATAATGAAATTTTGGCCTAACCAAAAACAGCCTGCCAATTTGACAAAGACTAACTACAAAATTCGAAGTTCCAAACAGAATTCAAGATGAACTAATTGGAAATGCGGCATGTAAACATTATTCCCAATCCATGTTTCATTGGATGAATTGGATCTTAATTTTATTGCCAGATGCACTTATACGAGCCGGTTCATAAATTAAGGATATGACTGAAGCACAAAAGAACAAATTATAAGTACGAGAGACTACCTTCATGTCTCAAGAGAATTAACGAATAACTATAATTCTCAACATATATGCTCAATTAATTAGAGTTCGTGGTGATAACGTGTTATAGAATAAGAAATGGAAGAATCAGGTAGAGAGAATAATAAGGGAGAATAGGTTAAGAGAGAGGAGATAGGTTCAAATAGGGTTAGTATATTCATCTCATTCAAGGGGTATATATAATACATTTAGGTTAGAAACCTAATTACTTAATGGATCATAAAGCCCAATGGACATCCACATAATACGTTTCATAACATGATTGTTTTTGTGAAAAAGTTCACAAATTTTTGATACCATGTTATTTTAAAAAGGTTTACAATAATGTTGTTGTTATTCATATTGATTATGAATTTCATTGGATTTTGATTGAAATCTAGTGATGGATTACGGAATCGTCACATGATTTAATGGTGGTTTGGATAATTAATCAACATAATTTATGCATTATGTTTTGTATGATTAATTTTAGTTGATGCTTTTATTATGTTGAATGTTGTTTGAATGGTTTAATTTTACGCATTTTTGTACAATCAGTTGTAATTTACTAGTGTGGCCTTAGTAGATTATGTTTTCGTAATGATGGAAACATAGTCTTGGTTGTAATTTGAGATCTCGTATCTCCCCTATGTAATTTTAATTTTTGGAATCATTTTGAATTAGAATGTAAATAGGTTTACATTTGTAATTTTTAAAATGTATTTTGAGAAGATTCAAGATGGAGATCGGATGGCTCACTCCCGCTATATGGACCAAGGTGGAACATCAAGTCAAGCTTCTCGGGTCCATAAGGATGGATTCCAAACTTGTATTTTGTTCATTTTGGTAGTTAGGCCACACTAGGTGTTTTATTTTGCGTTTTATTTTTCCATTCTCGTTGCTTTATTCACATGATAGATAATTGCATCATATTCCGCCTAAACCAAACCACCTAAAATGCATGAAAAATGATTCATACAGTTTGAATATTTTAATCATGGACATACAGATGTCACTCGCTTTTAGGGCCATCACCTTAGTTTAAATCATTCTCGAGTAGCTAGACATTCGTTCACTTAAAATGAATTAAAGTTAAGATGATGGGACCTTCCCCTATAAATAAAATTGAGATAAGTCTTATAGGGAAAACTACTATGAACTCCTTCTTCGTCGGAAGTCGTAATATGACCCCTTCTACGTTGGGTAAATAGTGAGTGTTGACCTATTTTTATCTCAACATTATAGTACGAGTAATATCTCGTGATTATGATGGACTAAAGATAGAATTTATAGAAATTTATCGACCAGGAATTCCAAAAGTAGAATTAGCCAAGAGGTTGGCTTATCAATTTACAGAAATTGAGTCTTGGGATCATTTATATAATTCTTGAGGGAGGTCAATTGTATAAATGTACGAGTCATCGCATTAAAAAGTTTTTCATTAGACTCAAAATTAAAACGATGAATACTTATCATATTTATTTTCTTTTTCACAGTTTTTGAATTCGTTATATACAGATATAATTGCTAAATAACAAAATGGCTGGCCATACTGATGACCCAATGCCAAGTGCCACGCTCGGACGTGAGTCCTAGCTTAAGCTTTTCATGGACACTATGAATCAGTCAACGCGACTGAAGAATAACGGGTCCAACTTTGCGGACTGGGAGGCGGCATTACGGAATGCTGCCATTGCTGACAGTAAGCTCAAGTACTTGACTGAGCCACTACCGCCCAACCCAGGCCCCAATGCAGGAGCTAATGAATCACTTGCTTATAGTGATTTCATGATGGAGGCGGGTGCGATAAAGAACGTACTCATCTTTTCAATGGAATCAAATTTGCAAAGGCGATTCATTGGCCATGGTGCGAATAAGATTTTCACCACGCTCTCTAACGAGTTCTCGAAAGCTCCGAGGATAGTTAGCTATGAGCATACCTGTCGCTTCTTTGAGGCGAAACTCCAGAAGGGCCAAGCGGTTAGCCCACACATTCTTGATATGATTGAGAATGTCGAGAAACTGGAGGCACTTGGTTGCAAAATCGATGAGAAGATCGTCATAGACCGCGTTCTTCATTCACTTCATGATGGGTTTGCCCTTTTCAGGGCAAATTACTATATGAATGATATGAAGAAGAGTCTTCATCAGCTCCACTCACTCCTCGTACAGACAGAGAGTGATCTGAAATTGAGTGGGAGTCTGAAACAGGACGTTCTCATGATTGCCAACAAGGGCAAAGGTAAGGGCAAGGCTAAGGCCAACCTAGTTGTAGGGAAGCCGAAATTCAAAAAGTCAGGGCAAGGCAAGAGTGGGCCTGGTGAGACTAGCGGTAGCTCACAAGGCAAGACAAAGAGCGATGAAGGTAACGTGGAGTGCCACCATTGCCACAAGCTTGGGCATTGGAGGAGGAACTGCCACGTGTACCGTGAGGACATAAAAGCAGGCCGCGTCTCTCCTGTTGGTATGTCTTCTTCTTTTATTCATATGATTGAGCCTAAACCATGCAAGTTTCGGAACTTGGGTATTAGATACTGGTTGTGGTTCTCATCTGTGCAATCATTTGCAGGGCCTTAAGAAACATCACAAATCTCGCAAGGGGTGATGTGGACTTGCGAGTGGGGAATGGAGCAAGAGTAGCTGCGTTTCAGTGGGAACATATGTAATCCAACTCCCGAGTGGATTTGAGTTATTTCTGAATAACTGTTACTATGTACAGTTTATCTAAAAACATTATTTCAGTTTCCGTACTTGATAAGGACGGTTTTTCGTTTGTAATAAAGGATAATAGCTGTATTTTCTTTCTTTAAACGAAAATGATTTATGGTAAAGCAGTTTCCATGAATGGGATTTATGTTTTAGATCAAACCACAGATATAATGCCATGTGAGTAGTAAGAAAGCAAAGGTTGGTAAACAAAGATCAAACCTATTATATGGCATTGCCGTAATGGGACACATAAATGAAAAACGCGTGAAGAAGCTCATTGACAATGGGGGGGACTATCTCCCCATTTGACTATGAATCTTTTGGCACGTGTGAATCATGTCTCATAGGCAAAATGACTCGAATTTCCTTCAAAGGTGTTGGAATGCGCGCTGCTGACCTATTAGGACTCATACATACTGATGTGTGTGGACCTATGTCAATCAACGCTAGAGATGGCTATAGATATTTTATCACTTTCACGGACGATTGAGTAGATATGGATATGTCTACTTAATGAAGCATAAAAGTGAGTCCTTTGACAAGTTCAAGGAATTCCAGAATAAGGTTGAAAACCAACTGGATAGAAAGATTAAAGCACTACGTTCAGATCGTGGTGGCGAATATCTTTCGAATGAGTTTGATCAACACCTCAAAGACTGTGGTGTAGTACTACAGTTAGCTCCACCTGGAACACCACAATTGAATGGTGTGTCCGAACGGAGAAATCGAACATTACTTGATATGGTTCGATCCATGATGAGTCACACGGTTGTATGTACCTGATTCATTGTGGGGTTATGCTCTTTTGTCAGCTGCTCTAATACTTAACCGAAGTCCTTCTAAAGCTGTAGACAAGACTCCATATGAATTATGGAAGGGAACGGTCCTAACTTGTCCTTTATTCGGGTTTGGGGCTGCGAGGCTTATGTCAAGTGGAGACCTGACGATAAGCTCGGCCCACGATCGGTCAAGACATACTTTATTGGTTATCCAAAAGGGATGTTTGGTCATTACTTTTACTCGCCTACCGAACATCGAGTTTTTGTTGCGGCTAGTGCGACGTTCTTAGAGAAAGAGTTTCTCGAGAATAGGACAAGTAATGGAACCTTCGATCTGTCGGAGATTCAAGAACCAACAACCGAGCAACCAATGGAGGAAACTGTTCCTTCATCATCGGCTGCGGTTAATATTCCTTTGGAACCTAGGAGGTCGGGTAGACACTCTATTCCTCCAGACAGATACATTGGTATGGTCGAGGAGAATGAGAGAGATGACGTTTTACTCCTAGAGAGTAACGAACCCGCTACCTATAAAGGTGCCATGACCTGTTCGACTCTAAGCTATGGCTTGATGCCATGCAATCCGAGATGGACTCTATGTATGAGAATGACGTATGGGATCTGGTTGACTTACCTGATAAGGTTCGGCCTCTTCAGTGCAAATGACTTTACAAAATAAAGCATTCTGTAGAAGGACAACCAGATACCTACAAGGCACGACTAGTGGCAAAAGGTTTCACTCAAGTGCACGGATTGCATTATGATGAAATGTTTGCACCCGTAGTCATGCTGCGTTCCATTCGGATAATCTTAGCGATTGCCGCTTTTCATGACTATGAAATTTGGCAGATGGACGTGAAAACCGCCTTCTTAAACGGTTATTTGGAGGAGGAGTTGTACATGGTACAACCCAAAGGTTTCATTGATCCTAAAAATCCTAAGAAGGTATGCAAGCTTAAGCGTTCCATCTATGGACTTAAGCAGGCTTCTCGGAGTTGGAATCATCGTTTCGACCAGGTGATAAAAGAGAATGGATTTACTCGATCGGTCGAGGAACCATGCTTATATATCAAGTCGAGTGGGAGCAAGATTGTCTTCCTAATATTGTATGTCGATGACATACTCTTGATTGGGAATGACATACCTCTCTTAACTTCGGTAAAAGTTTGGTTAAAGAACCATTTCCAGATGAAAGATCTGGGCAAGGCACAAAGAATTTTGGGGATCCGTATCTACAGAGATAGATCACGACGGATGTTATCCCTCAGTCAGGAGTCTTATATAGATAAGATTCTTGAGAGGTTCAACATGACCAACTCCAAGAAGGGGAACCTTCCAATGATTTCTGGGATGCAGTTGAGTAAAGCTCAGGCACCAAAGACATCAGAAGAGGTCGAGCGCATGAGTCGGGTTCCTTATGCATCAGCTATAGGATCGATCATGTATGCCATGATATGCACACGTCCAGACGTGGCATATGCATTGAGTATGACGAGTCGGTACCAAGGCAATCCAGGTGAAACACACTGGATGGCTGTTAAGAATATCCTTAAGTACCTACGGAGGACTAAGGATTGGGTATTGACTTATGGAGGTGACACTGAGCTATGCGCAATCGGTTACGCAGATGCTAGCTTCCAAACGGATCGAGATGACTCGAAATCTCAGTCTGGATTCGTTTTTACTCTTAATGGCGCTGCGGTCAGCTGGAAAAGCTCCAAACAAAGTGTTATAGCAGATTCTACGACTGAGTTCGAGTACTATGCTGCTTCAGAGGCTGCAAAGGAAGCTATATGGATGCGTCAATTCTTACAGGGACTAACTGTAGTTCCTAGTTCGGATGACCCGATCACCATCTATTGTGATAATAGTGGTGCCATCTTCCAGGCTAAGGAGCCTAAGTCCAGCAACAAGTCTAGGCATGTACAACGGAAGGCTCACATGATCCGAGATTACGTGGAGCAAAGGGAGATAGTGATAGACAAGATTGTACGATGATAACGTCGCAGATCCTCTCACTAAACCATTGAGATATGATAAGCATGAAGGGCACGTTATTTCCATGTGAATCAAACGTGTTCCTGAGTTGTATTAGTTGTTTTTATGGATTAGACACCTGTATCTTTTTCATAAAACTATTAATAATATCATCATTTTGTTTTATATTTTGTTTTTCATGTGGGTTGTACTGACAACATTGAACACCACAAAGTGAACTGAATTACATTATATTTTGTTTTGGTCCGTAATCGCCTACATGAGCTGATAACTCTGGCAATTATTCTGTGAAGTCGATTGATGGTGGGTTCAACGAGCCATAAGTCAAACAGTTGACTGATCGATCATATATGCGAGTTATAATGATACCTCGCAGGACAATATTGTGACAACGTTATGGAGTCCTAAATGTTTCAGAACATTAGGTGCCAGGTCGTGGATAGGACGTCCATAGTGTTCCTAGAGTCGATTCTTTTGACTATCGACTGTCTCTTGAGATTAACGCAGTTTTTGGGTGACTTTGGTTTCTTTCTCATGGTCGACCGTAACAGGAGGCTAAGTAGATTTTTACTGGGTCATTTCATACTGTGCTTGTATCTGCAAGATTCGAGTTGAAGAAAATATCTAACCTTTATCAGGTTATGTTATTTCTCAGGGCCACTCGAGGAGCTGTAACTGAAATGCATGACCATGCTCGAATAAAAATTCGTTTATCAGTTAAGTTACTCTCTAGTCAGGGAAACCACTCTTGATACTGAAACCACTCTTGATACTGATCACTTGTAAACTACGACCTTTGTGAATACGGACTTTGCAAATTGGTTTACATTGAGTGGGAGAAATTTATTATGGATATGAGAATCGGTTATCGCACATACACTTGTACGGACAAGTGAGAGATTGTTGGAGCCAGTGTCCTCCACAGTTAGTGCAATAACATAAATAAATCTCTGTAGGTTCACAGGGTATACTTTGTATAATAATCAGTTGATTAACGTTTATCAATAACGGTTGGCTTGCTAGATAAGTTTGACGTTATTGTCATACAGATGGCGGTGATCAACTGGTCCCTAAAAGTCACACCTATAGGATGTGTTTGAGAGATGTGATTATTTGAGAAAATAATCATATTGATACCCTATTATATGACTAAAAGGTTAGTCAGTGTATTTGACTAAAAGGTTAGTCAATGTGATGATGAGACGATTATTTAATAACGATTAAATAATATAAGCTGAGACGAATTAAAAGTAATTTGTAATTAAATATAAACTGTTGTATTTAATCAGCATATATATAATGTAAGCTTATGCGAATTAAAATGTTAATTCGTAAATTGAATATAAAATGTTATATTGAATTAGCAAATTATAATTATACGGATAATTATAATTAACGTATATATTATACGATTGTCATATTAGATGTTGTCAGACCGGTATTAATGTATCCACTACAAAATGTTGTATGGACATATTAATACATGACAACACAAATGACATTTATAATAATAATACACATTATATATTAAAGCGAATTTAACCGAAATAAAGTCCAGATTCACTCTGGAATTTTCGGTCAATGGGTAGTTATTTTGAGGAGAAAAATCTCCTCATAAAAACCCTATTGGAGCCGTGAGACAAGTAGGAAGGAAGAAAAAAATTCTAACCCTAATTTATTTCTCACTTGTGCCTCCATCACTTCATATCACAAGATCAAAAAGTTAACAGTAACTTTTGACAAAAATATTCTAGCAAATTCAAGGGCATTTCTCATTCTATCTTGGGTGTTACGATTAGGAGATATCATCGTTTTGATATTGTTCTTAGGCCTTTATAGCAAGGGCTAAAGATTATTTCTAATCTCTTGTTTTTATGCATTTTCGTTTATGACTATTAATCATATAATCATAATTTCATTATAATCCTGTATGTTTTAAAGGGAAGTATACGGATATTTTCCTACACCGTTTTAAAGTAAACTTGTATAAAGCCCCCTTATAAAGATATTAATTTGCAATATATAAATGACTACCTTCACGTACCATGATTTAGGTGAAATTATGACTATGCACAGTCCCAAACCAAGCTGAAATGTCAAAAAATGATGAATTAGAGAACGGATTGGAATCATACTAATTTTTAGGCCTGGACCAAATAATACTCTGTACTAGAGCTGGACATAGGTCGGGCCAGGCTCACCCCACCGATCCCTTAACCGGTTTGAGAATGGGCCGGGTTGTTAGAGGATGTGACCTGATCCTGACATGTGATGGGTCTTTAGGCGGGCCTCCTATTTTTTTTAAAAACATTTTTTTGCCTACATTGGTCGGGTTGGAAAATCATATTCCAGATTGGGTTTGTGTATGCCACGGGTCTAACGCGTCAATGGGAGGGCAAAACCCAAAGTGGCACGTGAGCCGATGGGACGGGTTGCCCAATTACTTTGGCCAGGTCTACTCCTGACCTCATATCCATGTCCTCTAGGGCCATAGGCTATAAGACTCATATTTTTGTGTGATTATGCTTGGAATTATATTATTGTATTGATTAATCTAATTGAGTCATTAATTTTTTTTTGGGTGACCAAGAGAACACTTGAACTCCGGGGATTAGGTAAGTCATCAAAGTTATCTTTGATAACAGGTAATAACCGCGGCACTTCCGTGTAGGGAGTCAAACCCGGGACCTCTCAATTCGCTGCCATTGCAACGCATGACAACAAATTGAGACACTCCCGCACTCCACTACACTCAAGCCACTTTAGTTTGTACTTCGATGAAAGCGGAACTCCTTGCCCTTCTTGCGGGTCTCGAGCGTGCCAAGCAACTCCAGGTGAGTAATTTGCTAGTTCACATGGACAATTGTACCTGCATCCAACTCATCAAAAACGACCAACTGGTCAACAATAGTCTAAAATTTCTTGTCACAAGGTGCAAATGTCTAATTAACGATGAGAGTTGGAATGTTACTCTCGACCCCTCATACAGATAAGCTAATCGGGCTAGCGATTGACTCGTTAATCAAGGAGTTTTATCAAGCACGGTCCCTATCTATCTCGCCGTTCCTCCTCCAGAACTCCGCTCTATTCTTCACGAGGATATCTTTGGGGTGACCATTCCCGTTCTATTAGACCTTAGTTTACGGGCCTTGCCCCTCTTATATACCATACAAAAATAAAAATTTATTACTCATATCAAGTTGTGAAATCAAGCCGGAGACCCTTTTAATTGGATTAATTGTTAGCGCCACCATCTTTTCTAAAAAAATTACGATCATCCTAACTAACTCACAGTTGTTGCCCTTTTAATTGGGAAATCGGATTTAATTAAAGATTGTTCCCCAATCAAAATCTTATTCATCATCAGGTCAATTTCTGTTTTTCCTATGGTTATAATTATTATCATTGGCTTTTTATTTTTTTCTTCTATTTATTTTAGAATTTGAATGTAATTAGTTATTTTGGCGCAATATTTAAGAGTATGCTATTTGATCATCGTACTTTTATTTATTAGCATTGAACTTTGATAATTTTGATTTGTGAAGCGGGTTTTCGCCTGAAATTTGATTCAAGCAGTTATTTTTAAATTACGATTAGGGGTCGTTTGATTCATTGTAGGAATTACAATGTACCCATTTACTTTTCTGGGGTCAAACTTTCAAAACTTTGACGGTTAAAAGTGACATTTATTTCAGCTCGTCTCATTGAAGACGGCTCCTATCCCCCTCTCACAATATACAAGTGGGAGAGCAAGTGGGGATCCATTTATCCTCCACTTGACCTCCCCACTTGCATATTATGAGAGGGTACTATCCGTCTTCAGCTTGTGACCATCTTCAATGAGAATTTGTGTATTTTGTTTTGTTACGAAAATATCTTTCATAAAATTATTTAGTTAGCATTGAACATTGATTATTTTGATTTGTGAGGTATATTGTTCTCTAAATCTAGTTTTAAATTCTAAAATCAAGATTTTATCTTGATTCCTGGTTAGGTAAGCACTTGAGGATGACAAGATTACGACTACAAAAGCGTATACGTTGTTCGAAGGAGGATTTGGGTCGAGATAGGTTGAGTGAAATGCCAGATGAAGTACTTGTAAACATTCTTTCATGTATGCCTACTCTAAATGCTGTTAGAACTGTCTTACTTCGTCGATTTGGAAACCTTTGGACTTTGGTTCATACTCTTAAGTTCGACTTCCGCGAATTCCTTAATAACTTTTGTAGTTGTTGCGAAATCGATGTGTCTGACCAGTTCTACATTTTCGTCCGCAATGTGCTGCTGCTTCACAAAAGACTCTGCATTGAGAAATTTCATCTTTGTGTCGAGTTTGAGTCTGCTAACGATAGAATCAAGGCTGCCAATGATATTAAAATGTGGTTGAGGTTTGCATTGGATAGACAAGCCAAGGAAATCAATACCTGTGATGGATCCAATTTTTGGCTTGCTACCACTTCAATCTTGCCCATCTTCAGTAGTCGATCTCTGGTTACGCTTAAACTAGATAATTGTCAAATCGATCCCCAGCTTCAAGTCAAGTTGGGATCTCTAAGGAAATTATTTCTCGACCGTGTTCATATGTGTGACGAAGCATTCGTACAGTTTATATCCGGATGCCCTTCCTTACAAGAACTAGGTATTCAGAATCCTGTTTGGCTGAAGAAGTTGAGTTTTCGTGCTCCAAACATTGATAAATTGTCTTGTGTTATCATGGATGGTTATGCACGAGATAATCCGTTGTTGATTGATTGCCCCAACCTTAAAAGTTTGGATTTGGAAGTCGAGGGTCAGCTACCACACATCATTGATGTTTCTTCTCTCCGTGATATCTTTATCAAAAATTTTATGTATGATATTGACAATTATGAAGAACGCAGGATGCATAAAATGTTTTTGATAAAGTTTGAAGGTACTGAAGTTTTCCGTCTGTCACGTCATGCTTCTGAGGTTTGTTCTTCTCGCTCTGTCCTGGAACATATGTTAGAAAAACCGATATTTTATTGATAGCTTATTGCCTTATTGTTTGCCTTACTCCTCTATTACATTAAATGGAGAATTACTGAGATTACCGACATCCATTTCCTTCCATTTCAGCCATTCCTCCATACAATACAGTATATGGAGCTTTTACAAATTAGATGGAAGCATGTCGTTCTGGAGTTGGAGGAGCTCTCGAAAAACTGCCTCTTAGGAATTTCTCATTTGCTAAGAAGTTTAAAACATTTGGAAGAGCTCGTTATATACACCACCGAGGTAAATGCATTCAGTACCTCTTGGCTGTTGTTTATATAATCTGATCCATTTGCAACCTTTAGTTAACTGATTGTCTGAAACACTCGAAAGAACTCATTACTCATTATATACATTGCATGCGTTCCTGTAATACCTTGCTGTCAGACCGTGTCACAATTGAAACAAGGTCATTCTTACTAATGATACAGAAGACGTTGATCAGTAAAAGGATCACTTTGTATGATAAAATGATCTCTCATCGATATTAATTAAAAGAGTTAAACATATGGTATATGTGGTATTACTTTAATTTCTATATAATAATAAAGCGGTCTTATAATAATAATAATCTTAAACAAGACTGCCTCATATAAGAATGTGCCATTTCGATTAACTGTTACTGTTTTAACTTGTGTAATATCAGGATTTCAAAGCCAGTACTGTTTCCCTCCCTTCGGAACTGTCTTCTCCTTTAAAGACGCAACAACTTAAGACTATCACCCTGCACAGCTATGGAAACTCGTGGAAGAGTCGGCTTCAACTAGTTGAATTCTTGCTCCAATGCACAGCTGTCTTGGATAAGTTGGTCATTATTCCCCATTAAGCCTTGATTGAAGGAAGCAGAGCCGATCTTCCCCGAGTTTCAGGGTAGCATTCGTTTGACTGGTATAGTACAGCTACAGTTGAATTATAGAAACAAGATCATTTCTTCAGCTATGTGTTGGTGTAGTACACGGTGTGATTGAGTTGCAGAGCTTTGATAGTTACCTCGACAGTTTTTCGCACTGGTATTGGTCGCATTTATGTGCAACCAAGATTAGACTGTGGTTATTTTTTATACCAATTTTTCTCCAATGGAGGATATGGACCCGTGCCTCTCAAAGGCCAAATATTAACCCATTCAAGTCTTTATCGGGCACTGGTGCACGTCGAAGTATAGAACCGAACCTGAATAAACTCTGGGTGAAGCCTCTGATAGTCCGATGCGATGTCAATCGGATCGGGTTCGGGTCGGGCCAGTTCGGGTCTATCATATTATCGGGTTGGGTTGGGTCGGGTTCTTTCGGGTTTCGGGTGATTTTCGGGTAAGTTGATCGGGTCAGTTTCGGGTCAACGGGTCGGGTTATTTCGGGTCCGGGTCATTTTCGGGTCAATAATTAAGGAAAAAATGTGCATATAGTCATTTCAAGTATTTTTTGTTCAATTAGAGTTATATTTTTTCGGGTCATTTTCGGATTAGTGGTTTCGGGTCGGGTCATTACGGGTCGTCGGGTCAGTTTCTGGTCGACGCACTTCGGGTCAAGTTCGGGTCGGGTCGGGTCGGGATAATTTGGGTTTTGGGTTTTGCAACTCGGGTTAGTTTCGGGTCTCGGGTCAACCTTTTCGGGTCGGGTCATTCAGGTCGGGTTGCTCTTTCCAGGTCTAGTAGTGGATCAAAGGAAAATGCAAATAAAATTCAGCAAGTTTCCCTTGTGATGAGCATATCCGTCACAAGCTTAAAACAGGTCAAGTACTATTATGTGGGTAGATAAAATAAACATTATTTCCTAGACAATCTGATTTTGTCTTATCTACCCATAAGGGTAATATTTGACTCGTCACAAGTTTGTGACAGATATATCTGTCACAAATGATCGAAAATTTGTGAATAAAATTAGTGTTGTATTAAAAATTCAGAATAATCAAACTTTTATATTAATGACTCAAGGTTACCATAGGTTAATCATTATATGACTTACATCTTAAAGATATCTGGGGAAGAATGTGTAAAACACAGGGATATCATGAGGAATGTTCAAACTTCAATATTTATTTCATATTTACTACTCCCTCTGTCCCGGTTATTTGTTTACCATTTGTATTTTAAGGTGTCTAATTCATTTATATACTTCAGTTCAATTTCTACATTAGCCTATTAGAAACATGCACGAGGAATTTGATCACTCAATTGGACTATTGTTCACTTATCATTCATCAAGTACAGTCACAAATGGTCTCATATCATTTTCTTAATAATTGTGCCAAAAACAAAGGTAAACAAATGACTTGAACGGAGGGAGTATTACTTTTTAATTTATTAATTATTGTCACACATCAAAATTTATGTTCTGTTAACGACAGTTACGTTAAGGGGTACCATGGGCACAAAAGATTATTTGTTTTATTGCAATCCTCTAGACAATACATGTTTTTTTTAGTTCAAATGAACGCATAATATCGTGGGTAAGAATCGAACCCCCGGCTTAATAATTGGGATAAAAATGCTCTTAGTACTTGAGATACCTTTTGTTCTCTCATGTACATGGTAGTATAACAAGAGATCATATATAAATCACATAATATGCCTTAACTTTGATCCTCTCTGTCATCCAGTCAATTATTTGTGGTTATACTTATAAGTGGACAATAGTGCTATTGAGGGTCAAATTACTCCCGACAGTTTCAAAAATACGTGAATTGGACAATTTCGTAAATCGCTTAAAGTTGACATACCAAAATTAAATTGACACGAAAGTTTCCTATTATCTAGGGGGGCTAGGTAATCAAATTCCATTTTTGACGCGGGGTTTTTTGTCGCCTTCCCCCGGCCAAAACAAATTTATAAACTCAACTAAGCTAATGTAGTAGCGGTAGTCGAGGTCGATCCACAGGGAGGTCAAGGTCGATTACTAGTTCGTCTCAAATTAAAGCTAGCTACGCAAATCAGGAAGATAGTTAATATTAAACTAAGTAACTAAAGTAATAACTAGTTAAGTCTACTAGAATAACTAAACAAGTAATACAAAAAGCGGATTAAATAGTAAAGAAAGGTCTAGGGTCCGATTTTCTCCACTAACATGCCTTATTTATTCCCATGAATCCCGTCAACAAGTCATTAGGGCGTTGTATAAGGGAGGAATTAACAGTGCCTTAGAAAATCTAAATCATGCGATTTTGGGAAAACAAACAACCCCATTTTCCCAATTCATGGGATTTTCCAATCCACCCATATTTGTTGTGGCAACCAAACGACACCTGAGTTTCCGGCCTCCATGACACACACAGAGTGAAGTTTTTTTTTGTGTGTTTTGTCCAATTTTCAGGTTAAATAAAATAAAATGTAAAGTTTTACCCTAAAATCGCTTTAATTCATAATTTTATCTAAGATGGTTTCATATAGAAAATGTGGGAGGTTATAAAGATGGTTTCATATCGATTTGAAAAAAGAACTTTGTAATCTTTCACTGCTGCCGCAACTGAAGACCATTACCCTAAAATACCATGAGATATCTTGGCAGAGCCAGCTTCTTCTAATAGAATCCTTGCTCAAAAGCATAGCTGTCTCGGACAAATTGGTGATCGTCCCCATGAAACATCGATTAAAGGAGGCAGAGGAGCTTGAATTTGTTAACCATGTTTCGAGCTTCCTCAGTGCCGCCTCGCCAACTGCCAGGGTAATACTATAAGATATGTAAAGATGTATTATTATTAACTTACTTAATTATGATACAAAGCTAGGTTATATAGTACAATTAGGAAGCTACTAGAATTACATGGGAATGGAAACACAATAATATAATCCTATACTTTAGGTAACTACTAACAATAAGATACAAGATATACAATATAAACTAGGAGATAATATTAGGATATTATGTATCCTTAATAGGCCCCCGCAAGTTGGACAAGCCGGAGGATAGACCAATCTTGGATAGAAGCGATACAAATCGAGGCCGGGCGAGGGGTTTAGTGAGCGCATCAGCTAATTGATCATTTGTATGAATGTGTTGAACTCGGATGTCATTATTGCGAACATGTTCACGAACAAAATGGAATGAGAGAGCCACATGTTTCATACGAGAGTGGAACACAGGATTTTCCGAGTAGTGAGTAGCACCCAAATTGTCACAATAAATCACGGGAACAGTAGTGCTAACGAGTCGAAGTTCAGATAGAAGAGAGCGTAGCCAAATGAGTTCGGAAGTGACATCGGCAATGGCTCGAAACTCCGCTTCAGTAGAAGAGCGAGCAATAGTCTTTGTCAAGAAACCCAAGAAATAGGATTTCGACCAAGGTAGACAAGAAACCCAGTTGTTGACACGTACATAATTATCTTTGTCACCCGCCCAGTCGGCATCACAAAAAGCATGTAAAGACATAGGAGAATGAGAGTGCAATTGAAGACCAAGATCACAAGTGCCTTTTAGATACCGTAATAAACGTTTAAGTGCGGACCAATGACATTCTTTAGATTCATGAAGAAACTGAGCTAACTTGTTGACGGGGAAGGCAATGTCGGGGCGGGTTAAGGCAAGATATTGAAGGGAGCCAAGGATAGCTCGGTATTCGGAGTGATTGGGGATAGTAGGGCCATCGGTTAGTGTGAGGTAGGGGTACGGGTTTAGGGGAGTGGGTGTAGGTTTGCAGTCCGCGAGTTTGTAGCGGGTAAGTAGGTCGTTGACATATTTGGTTTGGGTGAGGAGAAGGCCGGAGGGATTAGGGGTAACTTCAATGCCAAGAAAGTACGATGGTGGTCCAAGATCTTTCAAGGAGAATCGGTTGTTGATGTGGTGGAGGAAAGCCGAGAGGTGAGAGGAGGAGGATCCCGTGACGATAATGTCGTCAACATAAACTAGGAGATATAGTGAGTGAGAGGAGCAAGTGAGATAGAATAAGGAAGGATCGGATATAGAGTTGATGAAGCCATAGGAGAGTAGATAGGTACGTAGTTCATTGAACCACGCACGGGGAGCTTGTTTTAAACCATAGATGGCTTTGCGGAGATGACATACATGAGATGGAGAAGAAGTGTTTGTAAAACCGGGAGGTTGGGACATGTAGACAGTATCGGTGAGGGAGCCTTGGAGGAAGGCATTGTTGACATCAAGATGCCGGAGAGGCCAAGAGTTGCCAAGAGCAAGAGATAGAATAAGTCTAATGGTGGCGGGTTTGACTACTGGGCTATAAGTGGCGGTGTAATCAAGACCCGGTCTTTGGTGAAAACCTTTAGCAACGAGACGGGCTTTATATTTATCAATGGTATTATCGGGGTTATATTTGATTCGAAAAACCCACTTGCAACCAATGGTGTTGAAGTGAGGTTGAGGAGGGACAAGGGACCATGTTTGATTTTGTGTGAGGGCTTTGAATTCGGCTTCCATAGCAGCACGCCATCGTGGGTCAAGGAGGGCTTGTTTGACAGTAGAGGGAAGTGTGGGAGTAGCAGTGGTAAGGGCAGCCATGAAGAGCTGGCACCGTATATGCAGCGAATCCCATATCAAAATAATTTAGGTAACTACTAACAATAAGATACAAGATATACAATATAAACTAGGAGATAATATAAGGATATTATGTATCCTTAATAAATACATCAGTATCTTGATTGAGACAAAAGGGTTATGTTGATTAAAAACTCCGGGTTTACTTAGAATTGTTTAGTTTCGGAGTCATGCTTAATTAACGGTTACTCCGTCCATGACACTAATCGTCTTCGTTCTCTTTAATACAACGGGTGAAATTGTGTTTTTATATAAACGAGGACAATATAAATGGGATTGAGAGTACGTCTAACTTATACGTACATATGGTGATAGACTGATTGTAGACCCGTCGATTGTCGATGTTCCCTAGCTAGATATTAATCCATTCAAGTCTTTATCATGCACTGGTATCAGAGGTACATCATGGTATCAGAGGTTATGGTTGCTTTGAAATTTACTGCGATATTATTTTGATACCATGATAGATGAACCATCTCAACCAAAACCTTAAGGTTATGGTTGAGGCCCATATATTATAGTTATATTCTATTACAATAGTTGCTTTGAAATTTACTGCGATATTATTTTGATACGGGATTCGCTGCATATACGGTGCAGGAACGAAATTAAACGAGACTGAATCGGGATGAAGATTCGAACCCTTGGGCTCCCTTTCTCAAGTTTAGACGGATTTGAAAACAACATCAGGAGTGCACCATTACGGCACATCCTGTCTATTGTGCTGGATTTGATCGTGATTTGTTCCATCCCATTTTGTAACTAGCTCTACAAGAATTCTCATTTCGAGCGACTATTAAAAGGCGACTGATTAAATTAGTAGTTAAATTAGCGACTGAAAAAAGAATCGGGAATTGGCGACGTATTGGATATTTTGTATGAAAAAATCGGGCGACTGAAAGTAGTCGCCAAATTGGCGACTGAAAAGTAGATTGACAACTGCTTTCAGTCGCCAAATTGGCGACTACTTATGGACCCAAAAAAAAGCAGACGGAAAAAAAGGGTAAAAATGAGAAAATCTTAACTAAAAACTCAGAAACCGATTGGGAGAGCACTGATAGGCGCTAGCTTTTAGTCCTCTCGTAACTCGACGAGACGACGACTGAGAATTGTCTAGAGAAGCAGTAATAACCATTAAACAACCAGTAAATCTTAGGGTAAATTAATTTTTACACCCTTATAAATTACACTTTTCAAAACTTACTACCTTCTAAAAAAATTATAAACTTACTACCTTACTAGACATTTTTACCTAAAATTGCTACCATTGCTCCTTTCCGGTGAGTTTCTATGTTAACTGACAAAAATATACCCCTTTAGTTAAATAGTTTAAAAGCTCAAATTTCCAGTAAACACACTCCCTTCCACTATTCCTTTACTTCCCTCTCCTCTTTACACACTTATTCTCTTTAATTTGTTCATCTCTACCAATTAATTCAATCAACGGTTGGATTTTGCATCTAACCTCCCGACAAAGTATGTAACCCTTAATTTGCTATTATTTAATCCTCCTTTTGTTCGATATAAATGATGGTGAAGACTGAAATTGTGTTTGAAATGAACCCTAATTTAATCCTTGTAAGTTGTAACTCTAATTTCATTTGTATTTAACATATGAATTAATTATCCTAATTTTTCTTGCTACATTGACATTTCCTTCAAAACTAGAACCCTAACAATTTTTTAATCGTTATTCTTGTTGTTGATGTTGTTGTTGATGCTTTAGTTATTGTTGTAGTTGATGTCGCTGTAGTACGTTAATTGTTGGTGGGGAAATTGTTACTGGGGGTATGATGGAAGCCAACGAACAAGTAAAGGAAGAAGCTGGTAGAAGGTGAAACAAGTAAGAATATGAAGAGATGGTTGGATAATAGAAATAGAAATAAGAAGAGAGGCATTTTAGTCAGAAATTATACGGAGTATGTTTTAGTGGGAAATTTGAAATATCGTCGGAATATTCCCTTTTAAGTGGCCGGTGACTAGAATTGGCAGCAATTTTATGTAAAAATGTTTAATAAGGTAGTAAGTTTAGAAGTTTTTTTATAAGGTAGTTAGTTTTGAAAAGTATAATTTATAAGAGGGTAACAACCCTAAATTTTACTTAATAAAGGACTTCAAGTTGAGACATCTCTCAACTAATCTTTTAAAATTATTATTTGAACCGATTATAATTAATTGTCTTCACAAACCCCCGTGTCAGAGACTCGCAATTGACCCAAATACAAGCCTCCAATTTGACCTGAAAATCAAATTGAACCGAACATGACCCGAACTTTGTTGACCCGGAATTGACCCGACACGAAATGACTAGATCTGAAACCACCCGACCCGAAATGAACAGCAAAATATAACTCTAATTGACAAAAAAAACTTGAAAGGATCTAATATAAAAGCACATTTAATATTACTTACGTTAAAATAAATAGTAATTATCAAAATCAAACTAAAAATTAGTAATAATAGTAATCGTACTTTTCTTCTCTTAACCATTGACCCGAAATAACCCAACCCGCTTAACCCGAATTTGACACGACTAACATACCCAAAAAACAACCGAACCAACCCAATAATATGACATACCCGAACCGAATTGGTCCGACCTAAACCAGGTCTAGTAGACAATGCGAAGCATAGGTTCTTATTTCCTTTATTATTTATAATAATCATCCAAACCTCGTATCATGTGACTCTGTTTGGCAAAGCAAATAAACTAGTTTATTGACAAAAGTAACTTATTATTTCACCATATTTTCAGCCACTTTATTTTTTCGGTAGGTGTTTAACAAGTAGCTTATATAGTAAATAAGCTACTTGAAATGAAAAACTACCGAGAGTAGCAACTGTGAAATAAGCTACCGGGTTGATTTCATTTTATTTTTTGTCCCTTCAATTTATAATATTAAATACGTATTATGTTCATTTTACTAAAAATCAACTAACTTTTCAGTTGGTTTGTCAAACAGAGCATATTAGTCGTAATATACATCCTCTCCCTTGTCCAAAATCTAGTCAGGGAAAAGGGTAGGCCGGGCCGGGCCGGGCCATCAGTCGGGGCACATTTGACCCAGTTTGTGCCTTACCGGTCGTCCAATTCCGCGCCAGCCAGTCCTCCCCCCGGCCGGACCCGGGTTTTATTTTTTCAGCCCGGCAGCCTGGCCCATCTCGGGCCCAGGTCACTACCCAGCAGCCCGGCCTATTTTAGGCTTTTAGCGGGCTTGGCTCGAGCATGCTGGCCCGGCCTGGCATGTTTACTGCCAAATCTCCCTATTATTTACCAACCGTTATCACCAAATTTTTAAAATGCACTCTGATTAAGGCTTTTATTTTCTAGTTCTAATATTTCATTGACTTGAGTCGATCTCGTGCGAAAGTGCGGCTTTTTTCATTTAAAATATTAGAGAATTTGACAAGAATAATATTTATTTCATTTTGAAACTATTAAAAGTTAAAACAATAGTTTATGTAAAAATTGTAATCATAATTATCTTGAATATTTATAGTTATAATGATTTAGGAAATAAATAAGGAGTATTGTATAAGCAGCATGTCTCACTAAAGACGGATATATTGTGTGAGCACTATCCGTCTTCAGCTTGTGACGGATAGTGCCCCACCTTAATGAGAACTAGATTTCATACCCGTGCGATGCACGGGTCTACGTTATTGTCATTTTCGTAATTTTCCTATGACAGTTAACTTATAAAAATGAACTTTTGAAGTTTTAAGATTATAATAAAATATACTCAAAAATTTTTAAAAAAATAATTTTGATATATTGATTCAACTTCTATTTTAAACATATGTTACCAATCTTGTCGGGACTCAAGTTATATTTGATCTATATTATGACTCGAAAAATGATCCAAAGTACCTAAGAATCAAGCTCTCTAAGACAATATTTCAAGCAACTAAAAAGATTTTGGGTTGATCACCTCACCTTATGCTAATTGTTCGATATGAGGCAATTCTACTATTTACAGATATTAGTATATTCACCACACATACATTATTTTTCAATGCGAGATATATATAACATACTATGAATTACACAAAGTATATATATGAAAATAATATGAAATTCAATACTGTAATGATAACATTTTTTTTACCACGAATCTAATTAAGGTGGAGATAATAATAAAAACATTTAAGATCTCTGTAAGATAATAATTGAGAGATTCAAAAGACTTTGGGTGAATATCTGAGTTGAAAGATGACTCATTTTCACAATATTTTTTTGTGAAATGAATGTAAAAAATTTTATATAAAAATTATAAGCACCACTTGAATATAATATAGGAAATATATATTGAGATAAATAAAAGATTTTTCACTTTATTTTTTAATGATATTTTCCTAAATTAATTTTTGATGATGTAAGTTTCACTAAGGTGGATACAAACTTTTAAGAGCTCTTTATTAATTAAGACAATATTTAAGAGATTCAAAAGATTTTGATTTGATGTCTAAGTTTCAAGGATGACTCTTATTTATAAGTATATAATTACCCCAGCTTATGATAATTTTCTGATGTGGGACAATTATACTATTTATACGTAATATATTTACCACACTTGTATTATGTTTCAATGTGGGACAAATAACTTATTAATAAGTAGTACACCATCAAAATTGTTACTTATATAATACTTTCCTAAATTTTCTAAATTAAGTTTGATGATGTAAATGTCACTATTGTGGAGTTAATAATACAAAATTTTAAAGGTTCATTAAACCAATACTTAAGATAATTTTTCAGTGTGGTACAATTTTACTATTTATACGTAGTATATATTCACCAGTCATCATACATATATTGTTTTTCAATATGGGACAAGTAACACATTAAATAGTTTACCATCAAAATTATTATTTAAGATACTTTTCTAAATTAATTTTTAATGATATAAATTTCACTATAGTGAAGATTATAATACAAACTTTTAAGAGCCCCGTAAGACAATATATAAGAGGCTCAAAAGATTTTAGGTTGAAACTTTATTTCCCAATATGATTCATATTGGTAATCATAAGATCACCCACCTTATGATAATTTTCGGACAATTCTACTATTTAAAGATAATATATTCATCACACCTACATATTTTTTCAATGTGGGACAAATAATATACTAAGAATTACACAAAGTATGTGCAAATAATATGAGTTACTATACTTTGCAAGGTTTTTTTCACCGCGAATCTAATTATATTATCTTCATAATTTTTTTTTACAATACTTCAATTTTTTTAATAATACCTTTTAAAATTAAATTTTGATTATGTAAATTTAACAATTGTGAAGATAATAATAGACAAACTTTTAAGAGATGTCTAAGACAATACTTAATAGATTTGTTATATAAGGTGCAAGAATGATTCCTATATTTAATCATAGGATCACCCACCTTATGATAATTTTATGATTTGGACAATTTTACTATTTATACATAGTATATTCAGCACATCAAAAACTTTTAAGAGATTTCTAAGACAATATTTAAGAGATTCAAAATTTTTGAGTTAATACTTAAGGTTTAAGGATGACTCCTATTTATAATCATAGGATTACCCACTTTATTATTATTTTTTCGGTGGACAATTCTGCTATTTATATGTAACATATTTATCACATCTACATTATTTTTCAATGTGGGACAAATAATATTTATGAATTTAGTTTTTATTTAAAGAGTTTCTAATAAACTGAAAAGTTGATAATATTATTAGAAAAATAATTAATTTTAAAAAATATAATCAAAATCTAAGAGTTCAACTCTAATTTAGAAAGTATATGTATGAATTTAATGTTGAAAAGTTGATAATATTATAAGGAAAATAATTAATTTAAAAAATATAATCAAAATCTAAGAGTTCAACCATAACGTAAGAATTACACCAAGTATGTGCAAATAATATGAGTTTCTATACTTTGCAAGGTTTTTTTCACCGCAAATCTAATTATATTATCTTCATAATTTTTTTTTTACAATACTTCAATTTTTTTAATATTACCTTTTAAAATTAAATTTTGATTATGTAAATTTAACAATTGTGAAGATAATAATAGACAAACTTTTAAGAGATGTCTAAGACAATACTTAATAGATTTAAAAGATTTTAATTTGTTATATAAGTTGCAAGAATGATTTCTATATTTAATCATAGGATCACCCACCTTATGTTAATTTTATGATGTGGGACTATTTTACTATTTATACATAGTATATTCAGCACATCTAAAAACTTTTAAGAGATTTCTAAGACAATATTTAAGAGATTCAAAGTTTTTGGGTTAATACTTAAGGTTTAATGATGACTCCTATTTATAATCATAAGATTACCCACTTTATTATTTTTTCGATGGACAATTCTGCTATTTATATGTAACATATTTATCACATCTACATTATTTTTCAATGTGGGATAAATAATATTTATTAATTTAGTTTTTATTTAAAGAGTTTATAAAAAGCTGAAAAGTTGATAATATT
This sequence comes from Heliosperma pusillum, assembly GCA_022085475.1. Taxonomy (NCBI): domain Eukaryota; kingdom Viridiplantae; phylum Streptophyta; class Magnoliopsida; order Caryophyllales; family Caryophyllaceae; genus Heliosperma; species Heliosperma pusillum. The sequence goes on from JAIUZE010046192.1 coordinate 68,858, forward strand.
ATTACGAAAATAATTAATTTAAAAAATATAATCAAAATCTAAGAGTTCAACTCTAACTTGGAAAGTATATATGTATGAATTTAATGTTGAAAAGTTGATAATATTATAAGGAAAATAGTTAATTTAAAAAATATAATCAAAATCTAAGAGTTCAACCATAACGTAAGAATTACACCAAGTATGTGCAAATAATATGAGTTTCTATACTTTGCAAGGTTTTTTTCACCGCAAATCTAATTATATTATCTTCATAATTTTTTTTACAATACTTCAATTTTTTAATAATACCTTTTAAAATTAAATCTTTATTATGTAAATTTAACAATTGTGAAGATAATAATAGACAAACTTTTAAGAGATGTCTAAGACAATACTTAATAGACTTAAAAGATTTTAATCAATATATATCTATCTATATTATTAAAGGAAGCTTTTTTCGAGCGATTATAGAGTCTCCAACTTTTGCGAAATACTTCGAGCGATATATATTAGAATATCTAACTTTTGTAAAATACTTTAACTAAAATACATTAATTAATATATATTTGAATAGATAACAATTCTTAGTGGTACATTATTTATAATTATTGTTAAAACATAATATTTATAGATGGTTAATATAACTTACAGTACATAGGACACCGTTTCACCAATTTATTTTGTTAGTTAATCAAGTGTTTAATGTTAGTCAGAATTCTTCTTACTCGATGGTATAACTAATTGTATATATACGGAGTATTAAGTATATGGTTGTTTAAAGCTCTCACAACTACTGTATTGTTTCTTTGCTCAATTTACTTCTCACGTTAAATTTGCATGTGTTATATTGATGTTTGTTGCTTTTAGTAATTGCTTATGGTCTTATTTACATTTGTTTTTAATTGCATGTGCAACGTCTAATAGAATTTGTTATTTTCGCAGATGTAATACAGAGTATATAATTCAATTCATAGCATGTTAGATTTCATAAATTGTAAGCTTTTTTAGTGATTTTGTTACATCCGTCTCATTTGTTTATCTTTCTTATCTTTTATAAATAATATTCGGCAACTCTTCTATAAGACGAGCCCAATAGAAGAAATTAACCCAAAAACAAGGTTTACAATCAAAACACAATTAATAAACAATACAACCTACGCAGCTTATATTCATGTTTATGTTTCATGACTAATCAATATATCTATCTATCTATATAATTAAAGAAAGCTTTTTTCGAGCGATTATATAGAGTCCAACTTTACAAAACACTTTTAATTTAAGAAATTATTTAAATAAGCTTTTACAAAACACTTTTACCTTTAAGATTTTATTTAAATAAGCAACAAGAATGAATTATTATCTAAATGTGAATTCTTATCTTAAATGTCTACAAGATACAATCTCATGCAAATTCTACTAATTTTCTTTTACGTTTAAGTGCTTCTTTCCAAGAGGTATATAGCTTTATTAGAATTTGAAACCATCTGAACTATTACGTTCATAATGTATTGTATATATAGTGGATTTTGTTTTAAATCAAATACGACTTTCGATTTTTCGTCTCGCGAACTACTTTAAACTATAATACGGAGTATAATTCTATTTCTTCTTAAAAGATTAAGATTGTTATAGTGAAACTTATTGTGTGGATGTCCATAAGTCATAAGTATTATGCATGTCTTTAAATGTAGGATATTTCTAGACTTGTCCTTCTACTTTCCGAGGACGTAACTCTCATTTTTCATAAAAATTACTTTTATTTTCATAAAAATTACAGAGTATATTTTATTTTTAGTCTTAAAACTTCAAAAGTTAATTTTTTTTAAGTTAATGGTTATATGATATGAAAAAGACATTAACGTAGATCCGTGCATCGCACGGGCATGAAATCTAGTATATATATAAAAGAGGCTTTTTTCGAGGCACGTGAGTGGTTCCCTCTTTATAGGAACTCTTAAGGTAAAAAATAAATTCATACATATACTTTTCAAGTTATTGTTGAACTCTTAGATTTTAATTATATTTTTTAAATTAATTATTTTCCTAATAATATTATCAACTTTTCAACATTATATTCATACATATACTTTCCAAGTTATGGTTGAACTCTTAAATTTTGATATATTTTTTAAATTAATTTTTTTCCTAATAATATTATCAACTTTTCAACTTTTTAGAAACTCCTTAAATAAAAATCAAATTCATAACTATTATTTGTCCCACGTTGGAAAATAATGTAGATGTACTAAAAATATTACATATAAATAGTAGAATTGTTCCACATTGAAAAAATAATAAAGTGGGTATTCCTATGATTATAAATAGGATTCATCCTTAAACTTTATATATCAACCCAAAATTATTAAGTTTGTAGATGTGATGAATGTACTATGTATAAATAGTAAAATTGTTCCACATCATAAAATTAACATAAGGTGAGTGATCCTATGATTAAATGTAGGAATCATTCTTGGACCTTATATAACAAACTAAACTAAAATCTTTTAAGTCTCTTAAGTATTGTCTTAGAGATCTCTTAAAAGTTTGTCTATTATTATCTTCACAATTGTTAAATTTACATCATCAAAAATTAATTTTAAAAGGTATTATTAAAAAAATTTAAGTATTGTAAAAAAAATTATGAAGATAATATAATTAGATTCGTGGTGAAAAAAAACCCTTTAAAGTATAGAAACTCATATTATTTGGACATATTTGGTGCGTTTTTAGTATATTATTTGTCCTACATTGAAAAATAATGTAGATGTGGTGAATATATTACCTATAAATAGTAGAATTGTCTCACATCAGAAAATTATCATAAGGTGGGTGATCTTATGATTACAAATAGGAATCATATTTGGAACTAAAGTTTCAACCCAAATTTTTTTGAGCCTCTTACATATTGTCTTACAAAACTCTTAAAATTTGTGTTATAATTTTCGCTATAGTGAAATTTACATCATTAAAAATTAATTGAGAAAAGTATCATAAATAATAATTTTGAACTATTTAATGTGTTATTTGTTCCATATTGAAAAAAACAATGTAGGTATCGCGACTTGTGAATATATACTACGTATAAATATCAAAATTTGTCCCACATTAAAAAATTATCATAAATATGATCATCGCACGAGCTTTTAAACTATTTTATTATATTGTTATGTTAATAAATGACTTTAAAAATTTAATAAATGACAGTTAAATTTTTTTTATTATTCTAATATTAATATAACAGTTTAGTAACAGTTAAGAAATAAATATTATATGAAAAAAGATGGTGTACTACTTAGTTTGTTATTAATCACACATTGAAGAATAGTGTATGTGTGTTGAATATATTACTTATAAATTGTAAAATGTCCCACATTGAAAAATTATTATAACATTGGGTGGTTCTATGATTATAAATATGAGTCATCCTTGAACTTAGGTATAAACCTACAATTTTTCACTTTATAATCGCGTACCACTTTCACTCCCTTCAACTCCATTCTACCACTTTCAACTCCACTTTGTTAGCTATGATTATAAGTATGATTATAAATATACTTCCTCCCTTCAACTCCATTCTACCAATTTCACTTTTGCACATTGTTCATAAGTCGGCATCTAATTGCAATTTTCTCTCAATATATAAGTGAAAATATATTTATGTGTGATTTTATTTGATTCGTCTTTACGAGTACATTAAAAATATCTAACATTTATAATTTTTGCAAACACGTATCTAAATATATTTAGCGCATAAAAGACGTCTTCACAAACGTGAAAAGGTAAAGTGTTAGAGTAGAGTTGAAGGGAGGAAGTATTATGTATGAATAGTATAATTGTCCCACATCAGACAATTATCATAAGCTAAGGTGATCTTATAATTATAAATAAGTGTCATCCTTGGAATTTAAATATCAACCCAAAATCTCTTAAGTCTCTTAAATATTGTCTTAGAGAGCTCTTAAAAGTTTGTATCCACATTAGTAAAACTTACATCATCAAAAATTAATTTAGGAAAATATTATGAAAAAATAAAGTGAAAAATCTATAATTTATCTCAATATACATTTCCTATATTATATTTAAGCGGTGTTTATAATTTTTATATAAAAATTTTTACATTCATTTTACAAAAAAAATGATGTGAAAATAAGTCATCCTTCAACTTAGATATTCACCCAAAATCTTGAATCTCTCAAGTATTATCTTACAGAGATCTTAAAGATTTGTATTATTATCTCCACCTTAATAAAATTTACATCATCAACATTAATTTAGGAAAGTATCATAAATAATAATTTAATGGTAACTACCAAATATGTTATTTGTCTCACATGGAAAAGTAATGTAAGTATGATGAATAAACTATGTATAATTAGAAGAATTGTTCCACATCGGAGAAATATCATAAGTTGGGATAATCACGCGATTATAAATAAGAGTCGTCCTTGAAACTTAGAGATGACTCCAAACCTGTTTAAGTCTCTCGAATACTCCCTTTCGTCCCGGTCATTTGTTTGCCTTTTTTTTAAGAGTATTTTAATCAAAGGCAAACAAATGATTAAGACAGAGAGAGTACTCTTTTAGAGAGCTCTTAAAATTTTGTATTAATTATAAAAATAATATAATTAGATTCGTGGTAAAAAAAATGCTATCAATAAAGTATAGAATTTCATATTTTTTGCATATACTTTGTGTAATTCTTAGTATGTTATATATTTCACATTGAAAAATAATGTATGTGTGGTGAATATACTAATACCTATAAATAGTACTCCCTCCGTCCCGGTCATTTGTTTACCATTTCCATATTTGGGTGTCTCATTCATTTGTTTACCTTTCTATATTGGGAAGACTTTTGATGAGTAATTTAATCACCCAATGGGACTATTGTCCACTTGTCATCTTATGACACTACCCACAAATGGTCCCCTCCCCTTTCCTTGGTTTTTGTGCCAAAAACAAAGGTAAACAAATGACCGGGACGGAGGTAGTAGAATTTTCCCATATCGAACAATTAGCATATAAGGTGAGGTGATCAACCCAAAATCTTTTGAGTTTCTTAAACAATTTCTTAGAGAGCTTAATTCTTAGTTATTTTGGATCATTTTTTGAGTCATAATATAGATCAAATATAACTTGAGTCCCGACAAGGTTGGTAGCATATGTTTAAAATAGAATAAGTTGAATCAATATCTCAATATTATTTTTTAAAAAATTACGGAGTATATTTTATTATAGTCTTACAACTTCAAAAGTTTATTTTTATAAGTTAACTGTTATAAAAAAATTACGAAAATGACATTAACGTAGACCCGTGCATCGCACGGGCATGAAATCTAGTTTGTTATATAATGTGCAAAAATGATTCCTATATTTAATCATAGGATCATCCACCTTATGTTAATTTTATGATGTGGGGCAATTTTACTATTTATACATAGTATATTCAGCACATCTAAAAACTTTTAAGAGATTTCTAAGACAATATTAAAGAGATTCAAATCTTTTGGGTTAATACTTAAGGTTTAAGGATGACTCCTATTTATAATCATATGATTACCCACTTTATTATTTTTTCGATGGACAATTCTGCTATTTATATGTAACATATTTATCACATCTACATTATTTTTCAATGTGGGATAAATAATATTTATTAATTTAGTTTTTATTTAAAGAGTTTCTAAAAAACTGAAAAGTTGATAATATTATTACGAAAATAATTAATTTAAAAAATATAATCAAAATTTAAGAGTTCAACTTTAACTTGGAAAGTATATGTATGAATTTAATGTTGAAAAGTTGATAATATTATAAGTAAAATAATTAATTTAAAAAATATAATCAAAATCTAAGAGTTCAACCATAACGTAAGAATTACACCAAGTATGTGCAAATATTATGAGTTTCTATACTTTGCAAGGTTTTTTTCACCGCAAATCTAATTATATTATCTTCATAATTTTTTTACAATACTTCAATTTTTTTAATAATACCTTTTAAAATTAAATTTTGATTATGTAAATTTAACAATTGTGAAGATAATAATAGACAAACTTTTAAGAGATGTCTAAGACAATACTTAATAGACTTAAAAGATTTTAATTTGTTACATAAGGTGCAAAAATGATTCCTACATTTAATCATAGGATCACCCACCTTATGTTAATTTTATGATCTGGGACAATTTTACTAATTATACATAATATATTCACCACATCTAAAAACTTTTAAGAGATTTCTAAGACAATATTTAAGAGATTCAAGATTTTTAAGACAATATTTAAGAGATTCAAAATTTTTGGGTTAATACTTAAGGTTTAAGGATGACTCCTATTTATAATCATAGGATTACCCACTTTATTATTTTTTCTATGCTACATTATTTTTCAATGTGGGACAAATAATATTTATGAATTTAGTTTTTATTTAAAGAGTTTCTAAAAAGCTAAAAAGTTGATAATATTATTAGGAAAATAATTAATTTAAAAAATATAATCAAAATCTAAGAGTTCAACTCTAACTTGAAAAGTATATGTATGAATTTAATGTTGAAAAGTTGATAATATTATAAGGAAAATAATTAATATAAAAAAATATAATCAAAATCTAAGAGTTCAACCATAACTTGGAAATTATAGGTATGAATTTAATTTTTATTTTAAGAGTTTCTATAAAGGTGGAGTCACTCACGTGCCTTGAAAAAAGCCTCTTTTATATATATACTAGATTTAATGCCCGTGCGATGCACGAGCCTATTTGTGGTTCTTTATAGTGTATATATAATATAAGTAAATGATAAAGTGGTTGTGAAGGGCTGATAACGTCTTGATCAACTTATTTTAAAGTTTATCTCATACTAACTCGATCTGATGTTCAAATATTGTGCTTCCATAAATATTTTAATATTTTCCAGTTCTAAAGTACACAACGATACTGAGGAATAAATGTGAACAATAACTTTTCATCAATTGAAAAAGTAACTCTATATTTTATAAGTTGAACCATTTGTTAGTCACAAAATAATGATAAACAACGTTTGAAAATGGCAATTGAAGTAGAACTTTACTTTGACTCTATTTCCACTTTTCAGAACAGATTCTTTGGTTGAGTATCCCTACTCGTAATAAGTTTGATACCCCAATTGAGGTAAAGCATTGTTACTATTTTATACATGTGTGTAGACTTCTAATTTAGAGTAATACTCTATTTTATGCTACGAAAGTTTCATTGTATATCTTATGGTAATAGAAACACGTGTCGTTATAACCATATGTCCATTCAAATTCTAAGCTATCTCGCGGTTGTTACTAAAGTATATAAATTTCGTTGATTATTAATAAAAACAATAAAAATACATGTATATATATAAACATATTAACGTAATAGTGTTTGTTTAAGTTTCTATACATTAATTTTATCCAATCTAACTTTCATGGTAGAATTTTATAGTCTGCAGATTTTTTAATTATATTATTAGGTGTTGTAGTGCATCACCATTTTTGTGAGAACATGGAAATATAGAATAGTTGTATATCACATTCCGTATTTTATAGGTTGTAGGATAAATCCAATTTTTTATATACTAATTTTGCGTACAATGGAAATACATGAATATATTTATATGGGTAGTTTGTATAATTTGGAATGCTGAAGTGTTTTCGAAAAGTTGGAGACTCTGTAATCGCTCGAAAAAAGCTTCCTTTAATAATATAGATAGATAGATAGATATTGATTTGTGTTGTACACAATTAAATTTAGATAGTGAGATCAAATAATTAAAAAATAACTATTTTATAATAAAGTGTTAATCTTTTAGTAAATAGGGGATGCTATAGACGACAACCACTATCAAAGAAACCGTCATTCCTCATCAGGTAAACTGCGCCTTCTTCATCCTCTTGTGCTATTTTGATATTCAATTCATCTTAATTCTTATTAACTACTTAAAAACTTCTAATTTTATTTCTCCAATAATTTCTTTTTGTGTTCATCTGACACATATTTGTGTTCCTGGATCACTTGCACCATATTAGGGTAAAGTATATAAATCTCTTTTATTGACATTGTTATCAGATAATCACTAGAAAAACATGGCATTAAGAACCCGACAGCGTATACGTTCGTCAGAGGATAATGTCGACCGAGATAGGTTGAGTGAAATGCCAGATGATGTAATAGTGCGCATTCTTTCATGTTTGCCTATCATTGATGCTGTTAGAACTGTTTTACTTCGTCGTTTCGGAAACCTCTGGACCCTGATTCATACCCTTGGGTTTGACATGGGTGAATACCTTAACAACTTTGGTCGTTCAGAATGCAATAGCAAACAAATTGGGTGGTTCTGTCGTTTCGTCCGCAGTGTGCTCGTTTTTCACCAAAACCACTGCATTGATAGATTTCATGTTTGTATTGATTTCGACTCCTATCACGAAAGACGCATTGCTGGTCCTGATATAGGAATATGGTCGAGGTTTGCGTTGTCTCGACAAACCAAGGAAATCAGAATATCCGATAAATGCAACTATGATTTTTGCACCAGTTCTATCTTGCCTAAGTTCAACAGTCAATTTCTTGTTACACTTGAACTCGATTCTTGCGAATACAAGGGAGAATTTCAAGTCGAGTTAGGATCCCTAAAGAAGTTGTCACTTAACAGTGTTCTTATGACTGATGATAATTTCCAAAGATTTATATCTGGATGCCCTTTGTTACAGGAACTCGTTATTGCGAATCCTGTAGGGATGAAAAAGCTAAGCTTAATTGCTCCAAATAATATTGATAAATTATCGCTTGTTCTTTTGGATGAACATCAATGGTACAATCCTCTGTTGGTTTACTTCCTCAATGTTAAAAATTTGTATTTGGAAATTAATGTTTGGCTACTAGACATCATTGATGTTTCATCTGTCCGCAACATCTACATCAAAAATCTGAGCTATTTCATGAATTATGACGATCATGTACCTACGATAAATCAAGTGATGGTCGGGAGGTTTAAAGGTATTGAAGTTTTTCGGCTGTCGTGTGATGCTTCTCAGGTATGTCTTACCAAAGAATTTGTAGTTCTTTTGAACTGAAAGTATCTAAATTGAACTGATCAGAATTGAACTTGAATTAAAATTAGTCCGAAAAGAAGAACCTTTGTTAATCTGATAGTTCTAGCGTACTACTAATGTCCATTTCTTTCCATTTTAGGAATTCCTCAATACGATACAAAAATTGCAGCTGTTACGATGTAGATGGAGGCGTATTGTTCTTGAATTGCAGGACTTCTGCGAAAGCTGCCTCTTAGGTGTTTATCATTTGATGAATAGTTTAAAACACTTGGAAGAACTCATTATATACACCACAGAGGTAAGCCGGCCGTAAGTGTAATGCTCCGTATTACTTATTGTGTGACCATTCCGAATGGTAATTTTCTCTCATATCAAAATAATCGTTCATGTTCTCTCTTATATAACAATACTAGGATTTCAAAACCAGTGCTGATTTGCTCCGAGTAGAACTTCCTTCCTCGTACGTGGCACCACAACGTAAGACCATCACAATCCATGGCTATGAGAAATCTTGGAAGAGTCAGCTTCAACTTGTAGAAGTTTTACTCAAAAGCGCAGCTGCCTTGGACAAATTGGTAATTGTCCCCATGAAATGGCGATTGAAGGAAGCAGATGAGCTTGAGTTTGTTAAGCATTTGTCGAGCTTCACGAAGGCCTCACCTAGTGCCAGGGTAATCTTTGCTCGACAAGCATAGTAGTGTTCAATTAGCGGGCGTTAGAATGAGCTATCCTTAGCTCTCATTGTTCAAAGAAATTATCCGCTTGTATGTCCTGTCCTTCTGGTATTTAGAATTCAGTTGTAGAGGTTCTGAACTTTGATGACCGAAATACAGTAGTCTTTACTGATACAGAATCTGCGGAGTGATAACACTTTATTTCACGTACTTTTAACTCACATTTATCCCTTATTCGATTTACGGAGTAATTAATAACTCGAGTTAGCGTTATTTAATTGTTTTAGTTTTATAATAGCAATTACCGATTTGTTATATTCCCTAGTAAGTATATGGAATTTTGGTAGTGCTCCTGTCGTCTCATTTTGTAGGTACCAAAAGAATCGAATTGAAAAAATGAGTGATAAGACGAGGTGAGACGGAGTCAATTTGAAGTAAAAACAATTAGCCGTGCGGTTAAAACGTACGGAGTAACTAACAACCGACTCACGGTTAAACGTTTTCTTTTGGTGTTGTGTAGGTGGTATATGTGAACAGGTGATAAATGTTTGGCCTTTGTTCGATACTTCCTCCGTTCCATAGAATAGTTTACGTTTTCCATTTTAGGCCGTTTCACTTAGTTCTTTACGTTTCTTTTTATGCACATCAATATTTATATTAAATTACCATATTATATATCCTTGTAAAAGTAGGTACCCCACTTGTTTTCACCCATTCTGAATCCAACAAACAAAAGCAACTTATAAGAGGGCAATTTGGTAAAGTAACATATGTAAAAGTAGGTAACCCACTTGTTTTCACCCATTCTTAATATTTGTGCAAAAAGCAAACGTAAACTATTCTATGGAACGGAGGAAGTATATGATTAGAACCCCTGACTTTTAAATGACTTACAAAGATTTAAGCCATTGAACTAGAGGTGATCATGGGCCGGGCCGGGCCGGGTTTGGGCCGGGTCGTGGCATAAAATTAAGCCCACGTGTGCGGGTCGGATTGGGCCATATGTACGGGCCTATTTTATTGGCCCAAACCCGGCCCATGCGGGCTTAAAGCAGGCTTCGGACCAATTCGGGCCTATAATATTTACTATTCAAATGACTTTAGAAATCTCATTATGTAACTAGATACTCTGTCATCGAAAAATTTCATACAAAATTATGTGATTTGATCGGTATTATCAATGTAAGAAGTATGAATGTAGTTGAACAAATGAATTAGCGAAATGCGCATGTAGTCACGTACGAAGTATTGTTACGATAATTTTTCAACAAATGAACGTAACATAACATGATAAACTAGTGAAATATGCATATATAATACTGTTTGAATATTACTAATTTTAACAAATGAAATTTTCTGCCTATCATCTCAAGAAATTATTAATTTGAAGTTAGAGGTGAGAAGAAGACAAAGGGAGCGGCCAATGATTAATTAAATGCACAATTTTCAGTAGTACAATATTCCTAACGTACCTAAGTACCATGCTCATTACGGTGTTGTACAATTTTATTATGAATTGAATATGTTCTTTGGCTAAAAAATATAAGTTTGTCATATTAATACATGCAAACAAATTACTACTGAAGAGTCAAGGGCGAGATCATCTAAGAGGGGGAGGGGGTGAATTAGGTGTCTATTTAAAATTTTAAGCTTAATTAAAGCTTCTTTAAAAACTCTATGATCACTTAGACACTACTTAGAAGAAAGGAGAAGTTGAAATATTAAAAACGAAATAGACAAAACTCAAGGATGTTTTTTAAATTGGTTCGGTAACTACTCCGCGACCTACATCCAACGTTATCTTATTAAACATCTTTGAAGTAAACTCATACAAACAAAGACCCCGAATAATAAAACAACTCCCCAACCTACTCCGGTTGCTATTTGCTCAATGCTACTCTGATAAGCATTTAATTAGTCACATTTTTCCTCTCATTTTCGTCCCCATTTTGGTCCGTTTACACGGATTTGCGTGCCCTTGATTGCATTTTGCTTCCCGATTTCCCGTGCTATGAATGTCGATCTTAATTTGTAGGAATTAAGGCGGAAATGAAGAAAGCGGAGCATAAAGGTCTTGCATGAGTCGGGATTCGGAGATGAGATGAAGAAGTGAGGAAAGCAAGCCCCAGGTGGCGCAGGCCGGTCCTCTGACCGGCGGTCGGCTACCCGGCCCAGACTACAATCCCACAAAGGAAAGAAGAAGAGAAGGGGAAGAAATGGCCCAGGTAGCGCCGGCCGGTCACCCGGCGGCCGGTCGACTACCCGGCCTGCACTACATCAGTAAGTACTTGGGAAGTAATTCGTGCTCCAGGCCGGTGGGTGGCCGGCGGCCGGTCACCCGGCTGGGAACGCATTTCCCATACTTAGAAGAATTTTTGAAGACGAGAAAAATGAAGCTACTGATGTGCTCCAGGCCGGTCAGAGGGCCGGCGGCCGGTCGACCGGCCAGGACACAACTCCGCATTTCGCCATCTCTTCTATTTTCTTTCTTAATTTTTGAGATACCTATATATACCCTTCCCCTAATATTTTGTAAGCAGCTTTTTCATTATCTCTTAGCACAAAACCCTAGATAATTTGTAACCTCTATTATTCACTAATTACTTTCCTAATCGTTCCCTAATTAAGCTTAATTACTCAATTCAAGTTGGTAGATCTAGTCTTTCTTAGTAGAATTATCTTAGTTTTGGGTTTGTATTGAAGATTTTGGGTGAAGACATTCTCCCTATTCATTAATACAAGCTTGTTGGTATAAAATTTCTCATCTTTTTGTTATTTATGCACTTTATTTTCATTTCTAGTTTATTTTTTATCATTTGATTGTTATAATTATTCATCTCCATAGCATGATGTTCATTTCACTATTCCTTGCCTTTAGTTGTTTGATTTCCCTTAGCATGAGTGAGTAGTTTCCCTCTAGGCTTTAGGGGGAGCCTAAGGGAGGATTATGTGGGATAATTAGTTGGGTAATTAGTAAACTTGTGGTAACAATTTGGGTATTACCCATATGCACACTAAGTGTTTGATGAAATGTGTAAACGAAAGTTGCCCACTTTATCAAGTATCGTTTGATTATCTCCTAAGCGACGGTGGTAGAAATGGTTAGACTAGTGTTTATATGAGTGATTTGAGACAAATGCGATGGCTTTGTTGATGATTATTAATTGTTGAGACATTAGCAATTAATTCTACTCGAATTTGTTACCCATTTGCTAATTACTAGACTAACCCATTAATCCCCCTAAGGTGAACCCTTTACCTTAGTTTTCCCTTAATTGTCTTTACCTTGTTATTTAGCGATTACTTGCTTCTTCTAGTTCTTAGTCAATCTTCCCATCCAACCTTTGTTAGGCTAGAATAGGACTCGATCGAACTTGTAGTTGACCCCTCCATCCTTGTGGATTAGACCCCTTTATACTACTTATATAGGGTTTATTTTTTATGTTTGCTTTGACGACGAAACATTCATCAAATGGCGCCGTTGCCGGGGATGGCGTAAGGAAACTCATAGTTTGTTTTTTGTCTTAGATTTAGTCTAGTTACTTGTTGTTTTTGTTGTGTTTTTAGTTGTTAGATTACTTGTAGAGTGCCTTGCATTATTGTCTTTCCCTAGTGTGCCCAAAAACACATTAGGAGTCTAACTTGTTTTTGAGTTGGTTTGAGTGCATGCCTAGGGGTGAAGGGTTGTTCTTGAGCCATCCGGAGCCCGAAAGGTTGTTTAGGACTCTCCGAGCTAATACACTTGCTCGGGTTAGGAATTCAAGAAGGGTTAGCCATCAACAAGCCAATACTTCTATCGCTTCTACATCCACTCCAACAATCGCTCACCCACAAAACAACACCATTTAACCTATATTCGAAAACCCCTTCTACAATACACTACAAAATACACCACCAAATTCACCACCTACAATACCTCAACAACAAAATCAACCACTAATTACTACTTTACGTGACCGTAACCGTCCCAACCATGATGATACCCAATCTCCAATCAATTTCGGTGTCTTGGCCCCAAATAACTTTGAGATACACCCGGCTCAAATGAGTTCGATTAAGCGGGATAGCTTTGGAGGCCTTCCCGATGAGGATGCTCATGCCCACTTGAGAAAGTTCAAAAGTAGGGTAGGAATCATGAAGAGGAATGGTGTGCCCGAGGAAACCCTTTGTCTAATGTTGTTCCCATTTTCTCTTAAAGACCGGGCGGAGAGGTGGTTGAATAACCATGCTCCAAACACTTTCACTACTTGGGATGACTTGGCTAAGGAGTTTCTAAGTAAGTACTACCCCGCCTCCAAAACGGCAATGCTAAGAAATGAGATAACAACCTTCCAACAAGAGGATGGAGAGTCCTTGGGAGAGGCATGGGATCGATTCATTGATTTACTTGCCCGTTGCCCTCATCATGGCATTGCGGATTGGTATGTCACTCAAACATTCTATCAAACTCTTCTCCCTCAAACCAAGGCTATGGTGAATGCTTCCGCGGGGGGGAGTTTTGATCATTTGAATGACCAACAAGGGGCGGCATTGATTAAAAAGATGGTTGAATCGGAGTCTAGCTATGGTACTAGAGAGGAAATAGCTTGAGGAGGAGTTCTAAGTACCCAAGTGAGAACTTTTCAAATGCGGATACCAATGCCAAGATTGATTTGCTCACACAAACTTTTACTAAGGGTTTTGCCGAGCTTCAAAAGGCTCAAAATCAAAGTCAAGGCCATCATGTGAATGAAGCTAGTGGGTCTTATGCACCTCCTATGGTGGAAGCTTATCAAACCCCTACTTGTGAAATTTGCAATGGGTATGGACACACCTTTGAAGTTTGTGGGAATAATGTATCTTATAACAATGAAGGAGGAAATGATTATCAACATGTGAATGCATTTCAAGGAATCAACAACAACCCACGGCCCTCAAGGCCTCCATTCCAAAACCAAGGAGCTTACAACCCAAATTCCAACTTCTATCATCCGAGTTCGAAATTTCACCCAAACATGAGTTACAAAAGCCAAAATGTGTTAAACCCTCAAGACACACAAGCTCAAACTTCCAACCCTCCGGGTTTTTCCCAACCTAGAGGGGGAGGTCAATTTTCAAGAGGAAACTACAATAATCAATTCAACAACTCTCAACAAGGCCAAGGATCAAACCAATTCCAAAATCAACACTTCAATGATCAAGGTTACAATAACCAAGGTAACTTTCAAAACCAAGGTAATTGGAATCAAGGTCAAGAAAATTGGAACCAAAACCAAGGGAACCAAAACTTCAACAACCAAGGCCAAGGTAATTTTTACCAAGGCAACCAAAGCAATCAAGCAAGTCAAGGGTTTACCGATCAATCTTTTCAAGGCCAAGGGTCAAATTTCAACAACAATCAAGGACCAAATTTCAATGGTCAAGGTTCAAGAGGACAACAAGGAAATTTCAATAACAACCAACAAGGAAACTTTAACAACCAAAGAAACAACAATCAAGGTTCAAGTAGTCGGAATGACTATGCATTTGCCCTTCCTTTGACAAACCAACCCCACCAAGAGAATGAGCCTTCAATGAATGAAGTTTTGCAACTAGTCAAAAACATGGAGATCCAAAACAACTTGGCCTTGCAAAATGTCACCAATGCTCACAAGAAAGAGGTGAGGGAATTGGAAGCTAGGTTAGCTTCTCAAGCTTTGAACAACCCTCAAAGGCCTCCGGGAGGTCTACTTGCTCAAGGGAAAAGCTCCAAGGATGCTTCATCAAGCCACCAAGCATGTGCGGTGACTTTGAGGAGTGGGCTTGTACTTGATAACCCTTACATGAACATGATGAATGATGAGATTCCAAATGATGAGCATGTTGAGGAGGGAGAAGAATTCGAAGAGCCCATTTTGACTCCTACCTTTATTGACCAAATGCTTGAAAGGTTAGCGGAGCATTCTTACTATTCGTTTCTAGACGGTTATTCCGGGTTTTTCCAAATACCCATACACCCGGAAGACCAAGAGAAGACCACATTCACTTGTCCAATCGGAGTTTATGCTTATAAGAGGATGCCCTTTGGGCTTTGTAATGCTCCGGGGACATTCCAAAGATGTATGACGGCAATTTTTGCCGATTTTCTTGAGAAGAGTATGGAAGTCTTCATGGACGACTTTAGTGTCCATGGAGACTCCTTTGATCTTGGGCTATTGAATTTTTCTAATGTTTTGCAAAGATGTGAGGAGCACAACCTCGTCCTAAATTGGGAGAAATGCCACTTTATGGTGGAGGAGAGGGTTGTGCTTGGTCACATCGTGTCTAAGAGAGGGATAGAAGTTGATATGGCTAAGGTTTCGGTAATAGAAAACTTGTCACCTCCTACAAATGTGAAGGGAGTGAGAAGCTTTCTAGGCCATGCGGGCTTTTACCGACGTTTCATCAAAGATTTTTCTAAAATTGCCAAGCCTTTGACTTCTCTTCTTCTCAAGGACACCCCATTTGTATTTGATGAATTTTGCTTGAGTGCTTTTTGTAGGTTGAAGGAGGCCCTTGTGACGGCTCCCATAATCCGCTCACCGGATTGGAGCCTTCCCTTCGAAGTTATGTGTGACGCCTCCGATTATGCGGTCGGGGCGGTGCTTGGCCAAGTTGTGGACAAGAGGCACCATGTAATCTACTACACAAGCAAAACTCTAGATCAAGCCCAAGTCAACTACTCTACGACGGAAAAAGAAATGTTAGCCATTGTTCATGCCGTGGAAAAATTCCGGCAATACTTTGTTGGTTCTAAGGTTGTGGTATACTCGGATCACTCCGCCTTGAGACAATTGTTAGTGAAAAAAGATGCAAAGCCAAGGCTCTTGAGGTGGGTTCTATTACTTCAAGAGTTCGACTTGGAGATTAGAGACAAGGCGGGGACGGAAAATGTTGTTGCCGACCACCTATCTAGATTGACTACCGAAGATCATGGGTTGAAGGATGAGAGTGGCCCGATCAATGAGTGGTGAAGAGAAGATAGTTTGATGATGATTAGTGGTAAGTCACCATGGTTTGCGGAGTTGGCAAATTTTATTGTGAGTGGGTTCATTCCGGAAGAGCTCGATGCTAGAGCTAGGAGGAAATTGAAGCATGATTCCAAACGCTACTTTTGGAATGACCCCCATCTTTTTCGCAAGTGTGGTGATGGCATGTTTAGAAGATGTGTTCCGAGGGAAGAGGGCATGGAAATAGTCGATAGGATTCACCATTCGGCCTATGGGGGCCACCTTGGTACATCTCGCACCATTGCAAAGGTGTTACAAGGTGGTTTCTTTTGGCCATCTATGTTTAAAGATATCCACTATTTTGTCAAGTCTTGTGATCGATGTCAAAGAACGAGGAATATAAGCCAAAGAAATGAGATGCCCCTTCAAAACATTCTTGAGATTGAGCTTTTTGATTGTTGGGGAGTTGATTTCATGGGACCATTCCCAAACTCTTGTGGGAATGAGTACATTTTAGTTGCGGTGGACTATGTGTCCAAGTGGATTGAAGCCGTGGCTACCCCAACAAATGATGCTAAAGTTGTTATCAAGCTCTTCAAGCACGCTATTTTTCCAATATTTGGGACCCCGAGAGTGGTGATTAGTGACGGGGGTTCACACTTTAGGAAGAGCACTTTCAAGATCTTGCTCTCTTCTCATGGTGTCACTCACAAGACCGCTCTTGCCTACCACCCTCAAACAAGTGGGCAAGTAGAGGTCTCAAACTGTCAAATTAAAGCCATCTTGGAGAAGACAACAAGCAAAAGTAGAAAGGATTGGTCTCAAAAGCTCCCCGATGTGCTATGGGCCCTTCGCACCGCCTTCAAAACTCCCCTCGGCACAACTCCCTACAAGCTTGTCTATGACAAGGCTTGTCATTTGCCAATAGAGTTGGAGCATAAGGCATGGTGGGCCTTAAAGGAAATGAACTTTGACATTGACATGGCCGGAGAGAGACGATTTCTCCAAATGAGTGAACTTGAAGAGCTAAGACTTGATGCCTACGAGAGCTCAAAGATTTACAAAGAGCAAACAAAGAAATGGCATGACGCCAAATTGGTTGATAAATATGTAAAAGTGGGTGATCAAGTCTTGCTCTATAATTCTAGGGTCAAATTGTTTCCGGGGAAGCTACGGTCGAGATGGTCGGGCCCCTTCAAAGTTATTGACATATCACCTCATGGAGCATTCGAACTTTGGAGTGAAGAGGGTGGTAATTTCAAAGTAAATGGGCATAGAGTGAAGAGATACTTTGATGGAGATGAGAAAGGAACGGTTGAAGTACTTTTCCTTGGGGATCCACTTCCCGAGGAAGAGTCTTGTTTGTAAGTTCTTATGCATTGATAGGTTTGGTGGAGTCCCTCAATAACCACCAATTTTTTTGTATATAGCATGCATTTTAGGAGTAGTTGTGAAGATTTGAGATTGTGTACTCGGGTATCTTGGTCTTGGAAGAAGTCTTAGGTAGGTTTGAAACAATTGTAGTCGGGTTTGATTAGAAACCGTATCATTGGGGATATGTTGGTTGGGTCGAGATTGTTGGTGACTTTGGGAATTTTTGTTGTGAACTTGAAGGAGAAGGGAATAAAGGAGAAGTGCTCCAGGCCGGGTACCCGGCAGCCGGTGCCCAGACCGGCCCAGAGCACTCCAGAAGGTAAAGTTTGAAGATTGAAAATTGAAGTGCAGGTATTCCAAGCCGGGCAGCCGGCGGCCGGTGTGCCGACCGGCCTGGAACACATACTCATTGAAGTTGGAACCTTGGAAAATTTTGACCTGTGTTCTAGGCCGGTGGACCGGCGGCCGGTGTGCCGATCGGCCTAGAGCACAAAATCACTGAGCATTTGAAGTTGAAATTTTTTTGAACTGCGTTCCCAGCCGGTCGACCGGCGGCCGGTGACTATACCGGCTGGGAACACCTTAACACAAGAAATACTCGAAAGCCAAAAATCGAAAAATTTGACTTGGGTTCCAGGCCGGGCACCCGGCGGCCGGTGCCTTGCCCGGCCCATAACACGGCTGTATCCTCATTTAATCCGTCGCCCTTCACTCTAATTCTTCATTCTTCTTCCTTATTTCTTCTTCCTTTCTCTTTCTACCTTCAAAAACCCCACAAAAAATTCCCAAACTCCACAAAAAACTCCATAAAATCACCATAAACTCCATCAATCCAACATTCAACCCAACAAATAACCCACTACATCACACAAATTAATCCCACAATTCAAAAACCTCAATTTTTCCCTAATTTTTCCCCTCTTTCAATTGACTATTACAAAAAAAAAATCACCATGGCTCAACAACCTAGGAAAAGAACTCGGGCCCAGCTTGAGGCGGAATTGGAGGCTAGACTTCAGCAAGTAACGGCGGGAATGGGTCCCGATGACGACTTTCCGGATGTCGTCTTCGTTAGCGAGATTGCGCGAGGTAAGTTTCAATGTCTAAAACGCCGAAACCTTCCTCATTCCCGTTTCATTTGTAGGAATACTATGCGCAATTTTGGCCTTGATACGGTCACCCTTGAGCTTTTTAAAGGTTTAGGGATGAGGGAACTTTACGGTCAACATTTCCGTACTTACCCCCGTCTTACATGGGAGTTTTTAAGTTCCTTTAGTCATGAGAAAGATCGGAACACGGGCATGGTTAAGATAGTTTCTTTTCACCTTCTCAATACTGCATTTAACCTTTCCCTGGAAAAATTTTGTAAGGTTTTGGGAGTTAAATTTCATAAGTCTTATAAGGTCCCGGAAAACTTTAATTTGAATGATGTGTGGACTGCAATCTCGGGGATGGCGGTTGAGAAGCGGGCTAAGAAACCGGCAAATGCTTGCCACAATGCTCCTATTCGGATATGGCATCGCTTTATGGGTTGGACTTTGTTTGGGAGGGAGGAGTGTCACAACTTTCGGGCCGATGAGCTCTCTATTTTTGCGGCTTACTTGTTCCAAAAGCCGAATAAATTTGGAGTCAACATTGGTCACCATGTCGCTCTACACTTCCAGAAATTGGCTAATTATCCATTTAGCCCTACCGGTATCCATATTGGGGGAATTGTTACTAAGTTAGCCCATGCCCTTTGTAAGAATGCACTAGATGAGAGGAATTTGAGGTGTTTGGGGGGATGTTCTTTGTTGACGGAGGATTATATTACATCGAAGCTTGAGTGGGTAGTGAAGCGAGTTGAGGACGGGAAAATGTATTGGAGGGTCCGAGGGAGCAACTCCATTCCTCTCCCTAACAGTGCGGCTATGAGAGTTGTTCCCGATAGCGAGCACTATCTCCTTCCCCTAGCGGAAGAGAACCCTCCACCACCACTTCAAGATAACCCGGAAGATCAATTAGCTCCAATCACCGCTTTCAGGCGAGATCCCACTGCCCTCGTCACTACCTATAGGAGAGAGCAGCAAGGCCCCACTTCCACTACCATGCCTTATGTGAACCCCTCTTTTCATCATCAACAATGGCGTCCTTGGCTTAATTCATCCCAACCCGAGGCATCCACTTCCACCACTCCTAGTTACCCACCTTTAGATCCTTCTTTGATTCAGTTCATGGCCGATATGACTTTGGCCTCCGAGGCGGCGGCGAAGGATAGAGAGACGGCAGCTAAGTGGAGAGAGGAGGAAGCTAGGGAGAGAGCTCTTTTGTCACAAAGGATGGATAGGATGTATTATGACTTGGCTCTTGGCCAATACCCTTCTTACGATAATTGGTGTAGGGAGCGGTATAGGGAGCCAGTTGGCCCACATCCGTCCTATTTCATGTGGCCAGAGGGTGGGTATGACCAGGGTTCTAGGGTGTTCGGGGATTTCAGTGTTCAGCATGATTATTATTCTGCACCGGTTTTTGCTCAACCGGTAGTTGATGAGGAGGAGGTGGACCCCGAGATTGCGGCTCAGAATGCCGAATGGTTTGATAGGATGGGTCCTCGGTTCGAGATTTTGGATGGTGGCGGCTCAGGATCGGGAGCCGGGGTGTAGATGAGTCCTATGCTGTGGCCGGTAGTGGCCATTTTGATGCTACATCCACGGATTTTAGTGGATTCTCCTGAGGCCGGAAACCCATGAGTATGCTCCCTTTTTAATCCAAATCTTCATCATGTTTATATTTTAGTATGCATTTAGATACACTTGTAATATATCCTAGTTTAGTTATCCATTTAGTTGCATTCATTTAGGCTTGCATTAGAATTTAATTTTGTAAAATATCGTCACATGTTAAGTCTTGCATCCATATAGTGTAGTTTGCATTGCATTTCTTTTGAGCATTTAGACTAGAATCATGCATTTGCATTTTATTCGAAAACCCAAAAAAAAAAAATTGAAAACTTTCCAAAAATACCAAAAACATGTTCTTTGTTTTGAATTCACCCCTCACACCATGTAAATACCTAAGTGTGGGGAGGGAATTCCCAAAAAAAAAAAACCAAAAACTTGTCTTATTTTTCTTTTTTCTCCTCTTTTCATGTTTGAGTCACTTACTCGAGGACGAGTAAGACTTAAGTGTGGGGAGGATTTTATTTCCTTTGTATATCCTTTGTATATATCGTTGATTTTTGAAAAAAAAAAGTCGAAAAATGCCTAAAATTCGAAAAATTTGAAAATTTTCCAAAAAACATATGTTTAGATTAGTTTGTATATAGTTTATTTTGTATATATTGCAGTGTGTTTCTTTTTATCTCCATCCATAGGTGCGCCCCACATCATAAGAGGCACGAAAAAGGGAAAATGAAGACGCTTTGGTGAGATCTTTCCTATTTCTCTTCTCCCTTATCTCCTTTTCTTCTTACTTGAAGACGGGATGTGTTGATGATGATGTTGTGGATTTTGCTGATTGGCGTGTGTGCCACTTGTGTGTTGTTAGGAGATAGCATTAGCTTATGTGTCATATAGTCGTTTAGAGCATGTGCATTTAGGGTATATATATGCTAGATTGCATCATGGCATATGCATCATGGCATATAGTTGCATTTAGAAAAAATAATTTTATAATTGTCTTTTTGGAAAACTTGAAGAATGTGCATAGTCCCTTTTAGCTACTTTTTTATTCATAAAGTGTTCATCTTAATCCTGGAGTTTTAGACACTCTGGGTTGTGCATTTCTAGTGAGCTTTGACCCGTCTACTAATGCCGAGTCACGAGTTTGCGCTTATTCCACCTCGACAACCTCTATTGATGTGAATATTCCGATGGTAGAAAGGATTCTTAGGTGACCGTTCTTGCTATGCAACCAACCCTGATTCATTGTTCTTCCACTTTTGCTCAACAAAGGAAACCAATCAAACAAGCTAAAAATTTGAGTCAAGTATCGTGTTTTCTTGTTTTCGTCGAGGAAATGCAAAACGGAACTTCTAGGGATTCTAGTAGACCCTTATCTAGGGTCCCTTTCGATGCCACTACGGTGGGGATACCTCTATTGTTGGTTCCGACCACGTGTCCTTGACGGAAACCGTGTGCTTTCATGCCAAAAATTGCAACAAAAAAAATGCAACTCAAAAAGAAAGAAAAAGAAAAAGAAAAAGAAAGCAAAGTGTTGAAATGAAAGTTTTGCAAGCAATTAGACTCAAATATCATTTTCCTTTTATCCTTCTTGGATCATTTGCCTTTGAGTTGCATAGTGAGACGGGACGACCCTTGTGTCTCATTTATTTGAGAAACGTGAATTCCATATGCTATTGTGCTTAATAACGTCACGAGAATTTCATTTCCATCTTCCATTTTATCGCTTTTGACCAAGCAAATAGTAGACGGGGCTCAAAATTCTCATTAGACTTGCACCGTTAGGAGGCGAATATTTTTCCATGCTTTATGATACTAGTGGCTTATAAGGATCATGCATTATTTAGACGGTTTTTCTCTTAGATATTTCCGTCACATGGATGAGGCATGTAATTTTTCTTTTGTTAGATGCATCTTTGTCGTGTTCCTACGTGCTTATCATTTGGATGCGTCGCGATTTTGAGCAAGCCCCTACTTGCCTTGCAAGGAGGTACTCTACCTCATGAATATCTCGTTGTGAGTTGAAGGGACGAAGGAGGCCCGTTAATTGCCTACCGTCGGATATTATTAGTAGTTTAGGTAGTAGCCTTAGTATTAGTGTAGTATTGAATAAGGGTACTTATGGGTCTCGAATCTTGTTTACTTACTCGAGGACGAGTAAGTCTTAAGTGTGGGGAATTTTGATAAGCATTTAATTAGTCACATTTTTCCTCTCATTTTCGTCCCCATATTGGTCCGTTTACACGGATTTGCGTGCCCTTGATTGCATTTTGCTTCCCGATTTCCCGTGCTATGAATGTCGATCTTAATTTGTAGGAGTTAAGGCGGAAATGAAGAAAGCGGAGCATAAAGGTCTTGCATGAGTCGGGATTCGGAGATGAGATGAAGAAGTGAGGAAAGCAAGCCCCAGGTGGCGCAGGCCGGTCCTCTGACCGGCGGTCGGCTACCCGGCCCAGACTACAATCCCACAAAGGAAAGAAGAAGAGAAGGGGAAGAAATGGCCCAGGTAGCGCCGGCCGGTCACCCGGCGGCCGGTCGACTACCCGGCCTGCACTACATCAGTAAGTACTTGGGAAGTAATTCGTGCTCCAGGCCGGTGGGTGGCCGGCGGCCGGTCACCCGGCTGGGAACGCATTTCCCATACTTAGAAGAATTTTTGAAGACGAGAAAAATGAAGCTACTGATGTGCTCCAGGCCGGTTAGAGGGCCGGCGGCCGGTCGACCGGCCAGGACACAACTCCGCATTTCGCCATCTCTTCTATTTTCTTTCTTAATTTTTGAGATACCTATATATACCCTTCCCCTAATATTTTGTAAGCAGCTTTTTCATTATCTCTTAGCACAAAACCCTAGATAATTTGTAACCTCTATTATTCACTAATTACTTTCCTAATCGTTCCCTAATTAAGCTTAATTACTCAATTCAAGTTGGTAGATCTAGTCTTTCTTAGTAGAATTATCTTAGTTTTGGGTTTGTATTGAAGATTTTGGGTGAAGACATTCTCCCTATTCATTAATACAAGCTTGTTGGTATAAAATTTCTCATCTTT
>JAIUZE010046194.1:0-14090 GCA_022085475.1 Heliosperma pusillum
TCACCGTTACCTTTTCGCGTCTTTAATCGATTCTAAACCTTCCTAGTCTCCACCTACATACAATTAGATAATAAAAGATGAATATCATTCACCTTGAGAAAGACGGATAATTTAAAAAGCGAGAAAGACGGTAATTTTATTACCAATACGGATAGAGGAAGCTAAGAGAGGAAGAATAAGACGAACTTACGAGAATTTGAGCGAGAATTGAAGGCGTAGCGATGATTCTAAGTTGGAGCAAGAATGGAGGCTAGGGTTTTGGTGTTTACTAGAGAGGGAGAAGAAGATGATGAATGAGGGAGTGAATTAGGTTAAGGGAGTATGAGGGAGTATATATAGGGTGAGTAAGTGGAAAAGTCAACGAAAGTCAAAGACGGTTCCAAAGTCAAGAAAATTCAAAGACGACTTAAAATTCAAGAAAAGTCAAAGACGACTTAAAATTTCAAGAAAAGTCAAAGACGACTTAAAATTCAAGAAAAGTCAAACGCGACTCAAAAGTCAAGAAAAGTCAAACTCGACTCAAAAGTCAAGAAAAGTCAAACTCGCCTTAAGACGGGATTTTCATGAAATCTCACAGAAATTCCAAATACGAACTCGGAAATTCTAAATTCGACTCGGAACATAAAATTATAAATTAAAACTTAAATTTGCTGAAAAGATTTCGTAAAATATTTCTACAAGAAAAATAGGGTACATTTCCGGGTGTTACAATTAACATCTTCGGGCCACTCGAGGAGTAGTAATTGGAAATGCGTGGCCACGCTCGGAAGAGATCTCTGGTAGATTTTCCGATCAGACAGTTACTCTCCCAGATCGAGAAAACCACTCTATTTATATTTTTAATTGCAAGTGCGACCTGTAAGACACCTTGCAATGAGTGGGAGAAGTGACACAAAAGAGACAAGAGAATCGGTAGCACACAACTTGTCGAGACAAGTGAGAGATATTGTTGGAGTAGAAGTCCTCCACAATAGTGTCGCTACATGCACAACTTGTATCGGACAAGTGGGAGATTGTTGGAGTAAGTGTCCTCCACAATAGTGCATTTATATATTAAATCTCATTTGGAATATACGTGGCAAGATTAGTATATTTTGATACTCCACGTCAGTGGATTAACGTAAATCGGTAACGCTCGGCTGACTAGAGTTTGACGTTATTGTCGTATGACGGCGGTAATCAACTGATCCCTTTAGGTCACACCTATAGGATGAGACCCAAATAGAATACTAATTATTTGTGTATGATACAGTTTAATTAGTCCCTTGCGTATATTTGATATACGTTTAGTTATGTGAGTTAGTTAGTGGAAATTGAGTTAGAAACTCATTCCACTTAAGTTTATTAGTCAATTATACGATAATTGACTGAATAAATTTTACGTCTTATTTTAATACGATTAAATATGCTTTAATTTAGTGATTAATCGTTAATTCATTAAATTAGTTGAGGTTATGCATATATTTTGAGGTAGAGGTAATTAGTTAATTATATTTACAAGGAGTTGTAAAATAAATTAACTGGGCATTGTGGGACCTATTATATATTGATATAATGGTAAAATATCACTTTAAAGTTTAGTTTATATTATTTATTAATTTGAGTCATATAATTGTTATATGATCAAATTAATACTTAATTATATATGATAATCAAGCATATGATAATAAGTATTTGTGAGACAAATATCAAAAATCAAAATGGATCATATAATGCATATGGTGGACGTTTGATAATAGCTTGTAGTAACAATTTGCTTTGTTTAAGTCTACATTCAACATTTAGCCATGATTACCTATTATGCTACATGTCATGATAGCCTATTATGACATCTTATGATTATATACTAACCAACACTCAACATTCATGCATGTGAATAAAATAAGAGCCCATAATCACCTATTTGGTGTTGAGGGTGCCGTGAGAAAAGAAGAAAAAGGACACAAGAGTTGTTCTCTTTTTTCCAATTTTAATTCATGCTTGCTCAATTTTTTTTCTCATGCACTCATCTCTCTAAAACTCACATAAATATTATATACTTCATATATTACTAATGTAGTAATATTTCTAGTATCATTTAAGGGATAATACTATATTTATCTAGTTAATAAATATAGTGTTTTATTGGGTTAAATCTTGGGTGCAACAAGAAGGAGACCTTCTACTTTAGAGGTTGTTTTATGGAGGATTATCCACTAATTACATGGTCAAGAACAATAAGAAAGAGTTCTTATTGTGCCCATATTGAACCGAAAATTCCCAATGTAAGGATATTTTCGTCTTATCTTTTCTTTTATGCTTTTATATTTGCATGCATGATAACTAGATCTTAAATCATTAAGTTAATGTAATTTAATGAACTAATTAGAAGAAGTCTAATTAGAGGTCTAGGACTTTCAGCTTCAACAATATCAAGACAAATTAACCAAATTTATCTAGACAAAGCACTAATTAAACAAACACTTGCTAAGATGGTTAGTCTCAACAATAATTCATTCAACAATGGAATTTAAACATAAGAAAATGGAATTAAATAGAGAAGAAGAGGTTCAAAAGGTCTTACAATGCTAAAAGGAGAGAACTTGTTCCAATTACACTAAGAAATAGAGGATTAGCTACCCATAATCCATGTATTACAACCCATAACAAAGTTCAACCAAAATACAAAGCCAAAAATGAAGAACAAAACTTGAGAGAATTCTAATGTGTTTTGTTGTGGAATGATGCATGCTTCTCTCTCTACAATTTGGCTCTTTTATACCCTTGGCTCCGGAAACCTAGGGTCTTGAGAAATGGGCCTCAAAATGACAAGACGGAGAATGAATGAACTGTTGGAGTAAGTGTCCTCCACAATAGTGCATTTATATAATAAATCTCATTTGGAATATACGTGGTATGATTAGTATATTTTGATACTCCACGTCAGTTGATTAACGTAAATCGGTAACGCTTGGCTGACTAGAGTTTGACGTTATTGTCGTATGACGGCGGTAATCAACTGATCCCTTCAGGTCACACCTATAGGATGAGACCCAAATAGAATACTAATTATTTGTATACGATACAGTTTAATTAGATCATTACATATATTTGATATGTACGTTTAGTTACGAGAGTTATTTATTGGAAATTGAGTTAGGAACTCATTTCACTTAAGTTTATTAGTCAATTATACGATAACTGACTGAATAAATTTTACGTCTTATTTTAATACGATTAAATAAGATTTAATTTAATAATTAATCGTTAATTCATTAAATTAGTTGAGGTTATGCATATATTTTGAGGTAGAGGTAATTAGTTAATTATATTTACAAGGAGTTGTAAAATAAATTAACTGGGCATTGTGGGATCCATTATATATTGATATAATGGTAAAATATCACTTAAAAGTTAAGTGTATATTTATTATTAATTTGAGTCATATAATTGTTTTATGATCAAATTAACATTTAATTATACAAGATAATTAAGCATATGATTATAAGTATTTGTGGGACAAATATCAAAAATCAAAAGGGACCATATAAGGCCACTAGGGGCCGGTCAAGTAGTAGTGGTAAGGTGATGATGGTTGCTTTTGTTCATGCTCACAAGTCACATGTGATTATGACATGAATAGTACACCAAAATCATTTCAACTAATACTACACTCCACCACCTTGCTTGAGAATAAAATAAGAACAAAAATCATCTACAAAAGCTTGTAGAGGGCCGGCCATGTGCTAATAAATAGGCCATTTTGTTGTTCATTTTTCTTCTCTAATTCATTCTTCTTTTTCCTTCTACTTCTTTCTAAAACCTCCAACATCTCTCTAAATCTTACATGCAAACTAATATTCATACCATATTACTAATGTAGTAATACAATAATATTAGTAGTATTTATCTTACTTATTAACTAGTTAATAATAAGGTAAGATTATTTGGGTTTAATCTTGGGTGCAACTAGAAGGAGACCTTCTACTTTGGAGGTTGTCTTATGGAGGATCATCTATCAATTTCATGCTTAAGAACAATAAGAAGGTGTTCTTATTTTGCCCATATTGAACTGAAAATTCCCAATGTAAGGATGTTTTTGTTTTATCTTTTCTTTTATGCTTTTATATTTGCATGCATGATAATTAGATCCTAAATCATTAAGTTAATTTAATTTAATGAACTAATTAGAGGAGTCTAATTAGAGGTCTAGGACTTTCATGTGGTATCAGAGCTCAATTGTTACATGAATGTCGATTTTAAGCATTAAAATCGAGTTATACGATAACTTGGGTAAAATTGAAAATTTGTGTTAAAAATTGGTTTGCACGAAATTTTTTATTTGCATGCATACCTACTGACCTCAAAATGGTTGTGGTCAAATTTGGTGATTTTATGGATTAATTTGCTATTTATTTTTATTTATGGCCTTTAAATCATGTTAATATGCATGTTTTATGTTAAAAGTTAACTAAAAATAGTTGCATGTTGATTCTGGCCATGAAATTTTGATATGATCTCAAATGCATGTTGTACATACTGTATGTAAAATTTCGTGACTTTTAATTAAGTTTTGCATGATGATTGATTTTTATAAGATAAAAGTCAATAAAGTGAGATTATTATGATCATAAAATTGAAACGTCCTTTTATGGTCTTGAAAATTTTTGGTACATTTTATAATCTGATTTATATCATCTTGGTGAAATTTTATAATTTTTTTCACAATTTTACTATATTTAATGGTTTTTATTTGATAAAACCGCTGAATATTAAGTTATTTGTTCATAAAATTTATTCAAAATTTTTGGGTAAATTTTCTGGTTTTTAGAATTCCTGGAAATGTTTCAGAATGTACAAAATTTTTGGTTTCAAATTTTTATGATTTTTATATTTTATTTTGGGTTTACTTCATAAATGTTATGATTAAACCTCTATATTTAGCAAATACGATCAATTCGAACTAATTAAATACAAAAAAAGTTAGTGGGGACTAATTTTGAGTTCTAAATCAGTTTAGATAATTATTTTGAGCTTAAATACGATTTAAGTGTTGATTATTGATTTTAATGGTTAAAAATCGATAAAATCCTAAAAAAACCGAGCTAGAATGAGCATGATAAGTGTTAAGGGCGATTTTGGCATGATTTTTACAGCATTTTATTTATGTTGTTATTTTTGAATGAATGAATGTCATTTATTTAATTTTTAATGCAACTTGTACCTAGTATGGCCTAGATTATTTTAATCGGTATTACCCGTAATGTAAGGGAATACCGATTCGGTTGTAATTTTATTTGCGATCTCATATCGCCGTTTGTAATAATTTAATTTCATTTTTTGATCAAATGTGTAATAGGAATATTATTTGTATCTTTTTGTAATTAATTATTATAAAGACGGAGATTCCCGAAGTCGGTGTTCCAAAAGACGGTGCCATGAAAAGGCAAGGGGCCAAGGAGTTAGTTTCCGATTTTGTAATCTACTAGTTAATTAGATTAGCTAGGTGGCCATACTAGGATTTATTATTTGCTTGCTTTATGTTTTTTCGCACATGCCAAAATCGCCAACATGCATTTTTATTTCTCGATTGTCAATTCAAAGTTATTCAAAATTCACCGACTTAGTTCGCTTATAGGGAATTAATAACAAAATTGACAAGACCTCTCACATAACGTAATAAAAAAAATTGAAATTTAGTTCCTTAAATAACCATTAGTAACACTCTATGAACCCCCCCGTGTTCATTAGGGCTACCCACGATCGTGGGTCCCCTTTTTAACCAGGCTTACCTACCCTCGGGGTAAGTATGGGTGATGCGATCACAGATGGCGATCACAAGCCAAAATTGGATTGGACCTCAACGAGATTCGTTATCTTGGGACTAGGAATTGCTTTAACTTAAGCAAATCCTTGCAACCAGATTCTAGTGTAGAATTAGTCAAGTATTGACTTACCATTTTTAGATAAAGGTAGCATGCTATGACTATTTTTTGTCTAAATATGGGTCTTGGAATCACTTATGTAATTTCGTGAGGGGTCATTATATGAGTGACTTGTTAAAATTGTTTTACAAGTGAATTATATATAAGCAATGAATGTTTATTTTCCGTTGATATTTATTTTTATTCGCGCAATGACAATTATTTTTCTTCTATGAACTTATAAATCCGTTCAATCGTGGAACAGGTTTCCATTATTTTATACGGTAGCATTTTGATTGCAATCTCCGTTTATACCACCGTAGCTAAAGACAAAATAAATTGTATCTTTTGATCCTCATATTCACCATTGCAAATGTCTCTTATGAAGAGTAAATGAATAAGTCACACTTAGTCAAAAACGTTTTGATTTTTAGTGACGTCTTCTTATAACAATGGTACAATCAATTTTTGCTCCAAAGAAAATATTTGTATTTTGGTATGTCGTCATTATGCTCCTTATCGAGGCTTACCTCAAAAGAGGCCAAATCAGTTGCGACGACTAGGTTAATCGATTTATTTAAAATCTTTAATAACCAAATACCGTAGTCACTTCATGAAAGGTTTATCCTTTTTAAGGTAAAACCATGAATGAAATGAAGAATAGTCTTCACAATAATTCTAATATACTTATCTAAGTAGATATTCATGAAAGTGAGTGGGAGCACTAAGAATGATGTTTATATTCTTAATTGTTAAGACAAGGTTCAAGAGTAGGTTGACACGAGTTTGGCACAAGGCAAGGGTAAAAGGCAAGACTATTTTGAATAGTAAAAGTCAAAACCCAAGCAAGGTGTCGAACCCAACTTTTGACGATTCTATTTTACAGTTTAGGACACAAGAAAAGAATCTGCCCCATGTTTTTCTAAAGAGTTAGAAATTGGGTGTACTATTTTCACCCATAATATCTATTAGATCGACATTTATTTTGCTAAATGCAATTTTTGGGTAATAGATACCTATTATGGTTTTCATCAATGTATTCAATGCATATAATAAATCGTACGACGACTAACCATGATTAAATGTCGACGTACAAGGGAAATATAACTATTGTAGTTTTATTTCTATAGAGACATATAAAAGTTATAATGTGATCAATCTAGTTTTGGATTTAGAGGTGTACTTTAATAAACGTTGTTATGTACATTACCTCTAAATAAAGAATATAGTATCCACTTTAGTGTGCGACACAAGTGTTTCACTTTTGTGAATAGAACAAACGTTGTATCTTGTTATGCCTATACTTGGTCAATGGTTATCTCATACCAATCAAAGGTAATTATATTCTTGACCTAAACTAGTAATTACTTGTCATATAGATTGAAAAAGGCTCAAAATTAGTGACCCATGTCTAATCTTAATTCTGGATTGTGTAGCACATTAAGAGGCTAGTATTAACAACTATCCCTAAACCATCTGATTTTGAATCTTATGGTGTGTGCGAATCTTGTATTCAAGGCAAGATGATTCGTGCCCTTTTGTTGAAAAGGAAATCGAACTAGTAAGTTATGGCCCCATTACATAAGAATACGTGTGGTCCAATAACAAACACAACCAGAGATGGTAATGATTACTTCACTTGATTTACCAACGATTTAAGTAGATATTATGTTTGATTCTACTTAATGAGTTGCTAAGAGAAATCTTTGAAAAGTTCAAAGAGCTTCAATGTGAAGTAGTTAACCACTAAGAGCATTAGATCAAGGACTTACGACTAAATCGTAACTATAAATATCTAAGTATTGACTTTGATTTTCACCAAAAGTATTGTGAAATGGTTTCATAAGTTAACTTCTCTAACACACATTATTAGATAAGGTGTTGTTGAATAGAGAAACAGAACCTTATACGATATGGTTTTGTCTTTATCAAGTCAAAATGAGCCATTTGACTAACCTTGGGATCTTAATATTTTTTGTCTGCTATTTCTTTTCCCACCATATTAAAACACATTTAAAACAGCCTGATTTCATTCCATATATGATATGGGTAGGTAGCGTACCTAATTTATAAGTTATTTGAATGAAACAAGTGCTCAATAATCCCACATTGACCACGAGAACAAAGCGTTTGTGACTCGTGATGCTGTCTTTCAATTAAAATACGATTATTTCTTGATAAGACAGAGTGGGAGAAAATGTTTCTAGAGCCACAAACTGAGCATATGGTCCGGAAAAAGTTTTCCTCATTGCTTGTTCAGTAGTTGTTTCTTCGGAACCTAGGAGGTCAGGTGGAATTTTATCACTCCTTAATAGTGATAAATTCTAATATGTGACTTATAAAAGACTGTTTTTAGTCCCAACTTCTTGCTATGGCTTATAGTCATACGATTCGTAATGGACTCCATGCATGATGGTCAGGTATGTGACCTGATAAATTTTACTTGAAGAAGTACGACCTCTTCAATGTAAATTGATTTTTAAGATCGAAATTTGCATGGATAAACATTACAATGTTTTCAAAGATAAATGGGTATGCAAAGAGTTTTGCACTAACCTTAATTCTTCAATCCATTCGAATATACTTAGCGATTACAGCATATCATAATAGTATGATGTCAATTGGACCTCAAGGACCACCTTCTTGAATACGATTCTAGAAGAGGTAGTATATTTTATATTCACCTGTGGGTTCGTAGATCCTAATTATCCTAAGTTAATTTTGCAAGCTTAAGAGGATGTCTTAAGTAAGCACTAAAGAGTTGGAATTAGTGTGTCAATCATGTTGTAAAATATTTCTCGATATCTCGAGGAATTATGTTGTATACATGAAGTTTAGTGGGAGTAATATGATTTTCATCAGTCTTATATGTGGAGACATATTGATCATTTTAGATGATGGAAGATTTTGGAGAAGTAGAATACATCTTTTAGATATCTGGATTTATGGAGATAAATCTAAAAGGATATTAGCGTTAAGTCAAAATTCTTATATTGATAAGATCTTTGATTAGTTCAAGGAAGTTGAACACATGATAATTGATTCCTTTTACTTCCGCTGCGGGATCAATTATATACGCTGTGATGTATACTCAATCCGACATTTCGCATGCTTTGAGCATGATGAATCATTTGCAATCAAATCCAAGTGAAAGTCACTTGATAGCCATAATGAACATCCTTAGTACTTGCGAAGGACTAAAGGATATGTTCCATGTGTTTGGAGTTTAAAATGAGTTGCGTGTAAGGTTTACACAGACTTCAGTTTCCAAACTGATCAAAGTGATTTGATATCACGAGTTGGCTGTGTTTTATAGAAGATTTATCTGTTGGAAGAGTTCCAAGCAGAAAAGACTATTGGAAAGGTTCCAAGTAGGAGTGACATTTTCAAATTTAAATGTCATGTATCCGCTGGAAATGTTCCAGGCAAGTTTATCATTGCGGATTTCACAACGGAAATAGAGTACATTGCATCATATGATGCTGCATATGAAAGTAGCTTGGATTCGACAGTATTGAAGGGACTAGAAGTAGTTCCTATAGTTGTATATCCTATCCCATGATACTGGTAAAACAGTGGGAGCTACCTTTAGGCCAAGAGTCCTAAGTCTAGATTCAAAACTAGACACGTACTCAGAAAGTTTTATGTAATATGAGATTACGTAGACAAAAAGAAATAGCGATCAGAACGATGGGAGAGATGCAAGTATTGCTAAGCCATTAGCTATGCTTTTGCAGGCTGAACATGATAGTCATGTCATTTCAATAGGATTGAAATATGTACCTAAATTGCTAAAGATTATAAGATATGAAATTATTGATAGCGTATCAATTTTTCCAAATATTTGATAATCGCATTCATTGTTAGAGTTTCATTAAAAACTCCTTTATTTAGTTTGACTAAATTTTAATATTTTGTTTATCCGAATTGGTTGAAAGAAAAGTTGAACCCAATTCAAGTGAACATGATGAACTTAGTGTTTTGTCCATAGTCACTCATTTGAGGTGACGTCTCGAAGTGACTAGATTGTAAGTCGATCGATGGTTGGTTCAGCACCATGGGGTCATTGAGATGACTGGTCGTTTACATAGGCAGACTGTGGAGACACTCTGTCGGGCAGTGACCATAATAGAGTCCCTTATCAAAATTGTTGAAGCCTGGTCGTGGCGGGGATTTCTATTTTATTCCTATGAGTCGATTCTTTAGACTCGCGACCATTTACCTGAGTCGGTGTAGGTTCCGATTGACTTTGGTTTTTGTCCTAGGTCGTGCCGTGAAAGGAGGCCGATGGACGTCTTCTGGGTAATGGTTGACTGCCATCATACAGTTGTAAGGATGGGGCAACAGGGAATGTCACCCCACGTTGGGTTTAACAGCTTAGGGCCAACTCGAGGGAGTAGTAACTTGGATGGAAAGGCGTGGCCACGCTCGGAAGAGATCTCTGGTAGATTTTCCGGTCAGACAGTTACTCTCCCAGATCGAGAAAACCACTCTATTTATAATTTTCAATTGCAAGTACGACCTGTAAGACACCTTGCAATGAGTGGGAGGATGTGACACAAAAGAGATAAGAGAATCGGTAGCACACAAGATATTGTTGGAGTAGGAGTCCTCCACAATAGTATCGCTACATGCACAACTTGTATCGGACAAGTGGGAGATTGTTGGAGTAAGTGTCCTCCACAATAGTGCATTTATATAATAAATCTCATTTGGAATATACGTGGCATGATTAGTATATTGTGATACTCCACGTCAGTTGATTAACGTAAATCGGTAACGCTCGGCTGACTAGAGTTTGACGTTATTGTCGTATGACGGCGGTGATCAACTGATCCCTTTAGGTCACACCTATAGGATGAGACCCAAATAGAATACTAATTATTTGTATACGATACAGTTTAATTAGATCATTGCATATATTTGATATGTACGTTTAGTTACGAGAGTTATTTATTGGAAATTGAGTTAGGAACTCATTCCACTTAAGTTTATTAGTCAATTATACGATAACTGACTGAATAAATTTTATGTCTTATTCTAATACGATTAAATAAGATTTAAATTAGTGATTAATCGTTAATTCATTAAATTAGTTGAGGTTATGCATATATTTTGAGGTAGAGGTAATTAGTTAATTATATTCACAAGGAGTTGTAAAATAAATTAACTGGGCATTGAGGGATCCATTATATATTGATATAATGGTAAAATATCACTTAAAAGTTAAGTATATATTATTTATTAAATTGAGTCATATAATTGTTATATGATCAAATTAACACTTAATTATATAAGATAATTAAGCATATGATTATATGTATTTGTGGGACAAATATCAAAAATCAAAATGGACCACATAACACATGTGGAGGCCAGATATATTACTAGTGGAGATCAATGATGATTGTTCTCATCTAATCCTACACTCCACCTTATGTTATGACACCAATATCATTACCCTTACTACCACACTCTACCTATTTGCATGAGAATAAAATAAGCACAATAATCACTCAATTGTGTGAGTGATGACCGGCCAAAAGGCCTTTATATAGCACAATTGTTGTTCAATTTTGCACTACTTGATTCATGCTTATTTCTTACTTCTTTTTCTATCTCAACTACTCTCAAAAACTCACATGCAAACTAATATTCATACCATATTACTAGTGTAGTAATACTATAATCTTAGTAGTATAATATCTTACTTATTATCTAGTTAATAATAAGCTAAGATTATTTGGGTTTAATCTTGGGTGCAACAAGAAGGAGACCTTCTACTTTGGAGGTTGTTTTATGGAGGATCATCCACTAATTTTATGCTCAAGAACAATAAGAAGGAGTTCCTATTGTGCCCATATTGAACCGAAAAATCCCAATGTAAGGATGTTTTCGTCTTATCTTTTCTTTTATGCTTTTATATTTGCATGCATGATAACTAGATCCTAAATCATTAAGTTAATGTAATTTAATGAACTAATTAGAGGAGTCTAATTAGAGGTCTAGGACTTTCAAAAAGAAAGTTGAAGGGTAAGATGGTGGAAGACCATTACCCTAGTGAAGATGAAATCACCCAACCTCCTCCAAATCTGACCCAAGATTACACACCTCCTTTACCTTTTCCTAACCGGCCCAAGACCGTGAGTAAAGAGAAGAAATTTGCAAAGTTTGTGGGAATGCTAAAAAAGCTTGAAGCCTCATCACCTTTCACCGAGGTGGCGAGCCAAATGCCACTTTACACCAAATTTCTTAAGGAGGTGTTGACCGAGAAGAGGAGCATAACCATTGATGGACTTGTAGCCTTGACGCGAGAGTGTAGTGCGGTGGTTTTGGACAACATGCCTAAGAAACTTCAAGATCTGGGGAGCTTTTCTATACCTTGTGTGGTGGGAAACATTCCAATTTCAAGAGCTCTTTGTGATCTAGGAGCTAGTGTTAGCATCCTTTCTCTCCCACTTGCAGAAA
This sequence comes from Heliosperma pusillum, assembly GCA_022085475.1. Taxonomy (NCBI): domain Eukaryota; kingdom Viridiplantae; phylum Streptophyta; class Magnoliopsida; order Caryophyllales; family Caryophyllaceae; genus Heliosperma; species Heliosperma pusillum. The sequence goes on from JAIUZE010046194.1 coordinate 12,372, forward strand.
GGCTTGGCCTTGAAGACTTGAGACCCACTTCCATGACCATTCATCTTGCCGACCACTCGGTCAAATATCCTAAGGGAATTCTTGAAGATATCCCGGTCAAAGTGGGTAATATCTACATCCCCGCCGACTTTGTGGTCTTAGACATCCCCGAAAACCAACAAACCCCAATTATCCTTGGGAGACCATTCATGGCAACCGGAGGTGTCATCATTGATGTCAAGGAAGGGCACCTCTCCTTTAATGTTGGTGAGAGCAAAATTGATTTTTCTTTGATGGAGGCTTTGTCCAAGCCAATGGTGGAAAGTGTCTATTCGGTGGATGTCATTGAAGGTATTGTTGGTGATTTGAGAAAAAAGAAGAGTGATGAAAGTGATGACTTGTTTGGCGTTGTAGTTTTGGATTTAGGCTCTTTTGAAAGTGATCCTTGGCTCCTTGACTCCTCTTCTAGTTGAGAGAGCCAAGTTGATGAGATTTAAGAGGCCATGAGAGAAAATTGCCTGGGAAAATCTCTTCTTGATGAAGAAAACGGTGAAGTTGAGGTCTTGCTTCCTCCTTCACCTACCACTTTGAAGCCTTCTATGCCCTTGCCTCTTGATCCTCTTGAGAGGGTGAGTGTTTTCACACTCTTTACCCCTCCCGTCTACCACGATAAGCCACCCAAAATTACCAAGGGGTGTGGAGAGTTGCCATGTGAGTCTAGCTATATCTTACCAACATCTCCTACTTTATACCACGAAGAAGACGGTGAAGAGTCGATCGAGCTTGGGTTGAGTTTATCGGTGTATCATTCTTTGAGTCCCCTTGTCGTTTACTTGTGCTTGTTTATGGGGTTTGCTCAAGAATTTGATAAGTTGCTCCGGGCTTTGAGCAACGATGATGCAAAACGGAGGCAAAATTGACAAGCTTCCCTTGTGGGTACGAGTAATTGGACCACTTCACTCCCTTAAGCATATGCATTTTGATGAATTTTATTCATTCTTAGGCATTCATGAGTTGAACATTGTCCCTTACCCCACTTTGAAAATCCAAATAAAATTTCCTTGAATCCAAAGTTTTCCCCTAAGCATCCAAATGCGAGTTAATTCAAATTAACTCTCTTTTCATATCAATAAACAAACTTGCATCCATGTAGTTAGTCTGCATTTATTTTAGATTTATTTCACTTTTTGCATTGTCATTTACATATTCTTGCTATTGAAAAAAAACCCAAAAACATGTTATTGCATTTAGTTTGCTCTTCCCCTCCTAGCTTTTGGACCATTGAGGACAATGTCCGATTTAAGTGTGGGGAGGAGATTAATGAATAGATTAATTTTGAAAAATTTAAAAATTTGAAAATTTTGAAAAATTTGAAAAAATCCTAAAAATTAGTTTATTTTGTATGTATTTGTTGTGTGCTTCCTCTTATCTCAATCTATAGGTGCACCCCACATCATAAGAAGCACGAAATAGGGAAAATGAAGACGTTATGGTGAGATCTTTCCTATTCTCTTCTCCCTTATCTCTTTTTCTTCTTACTTGTTGTTTGAGGAGGACGGGATGTGTTGATGACGATGTTGTGGATTTTGTTCATTGGCATGTGTGCCACTTGTGTGTTGTTAGGAGATAGCACTAGCTTGTGTGTCATATAGTCGGTTAGAGCATGTGCATTTAGGTGTATATATAGATTGCATCATGGCATATAGTTGCATTTAGAAAATTGGTTTTATAAATAGTCTA